>PITA01020983.1:0-33704 GCA_004023965.1 Spilogale gracilis | reverse complement strand
ACCTTTTGCCATTACAAATGACGCACGGCAGACATAAGCCACTTCATACCTGTAGGTTTATACACTTTTTTGTAATGAAATTTCTGGGTTAAAGGGTATATGCATTTATCATTTTTTAAAAAAGATTTATCTGTATGGCACCTGGGTGGCTCAGTGGATTAAAGCCTCTGCCTTTGGCTCAGGTCATGATCTCAGGGTCCTGGGATGGAGGCCCGCATCAGACTCTCTGCTCAGCAGGGAGCCTGCTTCCTCCTCTCTCTCTGCCTGCCTCTCTGCCTACTTGTGATCTCTCTCTCTGTCAAATAAATAAATAAAATCTTTAAAAAAAAGAGAAAGATTTATCTATATAGGAGGTGGGGGAGGAGCAGAGGGAGATAATCTGCATGCAGATTCTTCGCTGACCATGGAGCCGGACGAGGGGTTCAATCTCACAACCCTGAGATCATGACCTGAGCTGAAACCAAGAGCCAGACGCTTAACTGACTGAGCCACTCAGGCTCCTGCACTTACAGTTTTTCATTTATCTTAAATTACGTGACAGTTGTGAATGTGACCCCATTGTAGGAAATTAAGCCATTACGGATGAGGTAACCCTCTGCTTTCCATTCCTGGTTGCCCTCATGTCCAGTTTCTCTTGTTACTAGTCTCCTGTGCAGCCTTCCGGGTCTTTCCCTGTGCTCATGTCATTGACATACATGACTACGGAACGTGAGAATGGCGGGGTGTGATTTTACGTCTGTGCGTGTGTTTGGATAACAGCAGCCCGGGGCTGTGGACTCTGGAGCCAGGCCCCAGGGTTTGACTTCTGGCCCAGCCTTCACCGGCTGTCTGAGGGGAAACATCTGGGGTCAACTAGCATCCTGCGGCCGGCTTTGTTCCCCGAATGTATAGGTCTGGGGGATCTTTTTATGTTGCTTTACACGGTACCGGCTCCTTCCTTTTAACTTCAGCCTACTGTTTTGTAGGGCGATTATGCTGGAGTTTATAGCTGTTCCCCTCTTGCTAGGCATCTCGATGGTTTTCTTCTGTAGCGGGAGTTCTCAGCACTGTTGACAGTTTGGGCTGCATAATTCTTTTTTTTTTTTTTTTTTTAAGATTTTATTTATTTGACAGAGAGAAATACAGCCAGAGAGGGAACACAAGCAGGGGGAGTAAGAGAGGGAGAAGCAGGCTTCCCGCTGAGCAAGGAGCCCAATGTGGGACTCGATCCTGGGTCTCCGGGATCATGACCCGAGCTGAAGGCAGTTGCTCAACCAACTGAGCCACCCAGGGGCCCCTGGGCTGCATAATTCTTTGACGGAGTGGGGGCTGCCCTGGGCAGTTTGGGGGCCGTAGCAGCATCCCTGGCCTCTCCCCACTAGATGCCTGTGACACCTCTCTTACCAGTTATGTCAACCAAACCTGTCTCTACACATTGCTTGATGTAGCACTGAGAAGGGCTACAGGGAGCATTCTTGTCCAAGCCTCTGTGCACTTGGGACAAGGTCCTCATTATTGTATTCCCTCGACCACAGATAAGGAAATGGAGGCCCAGAGAGGTCAAGTCATTTGCTTGAGCTCACACAGCACATGCATGGTGGAGTCAGGGTTAGAGCTCATGCTTCTTCCCATTTGGGGGGCACCCTCCTAGTGCCGGGCACAGTTCTGGGCTGAGCTGGGTGTTTAGTGGGTGACGGAGCAGACCCGAGCCCCTGCCCTCATTGATGTAGGGTGCTTGTGGGCAGGACAGATAGCATGCCAGGCCAGTCATCTAATGGGGTACTTGGCATATCAGGTGGTGGTTGGGGAGGGGGTGAGGGAGAGGAGGAAAAGAGTTATCCCAGCAATGTCAGCTGACATTTGATGGCATTTTACAGTAATGACTAGTGTGTAGAGAGGGTTTCAGTAAGTCAGTTACAGAAACCAAAAGAGTTTCACATGATTAACTAACTGAATCCTTCCCTCTCCGCCAGCTCCGTTTGAGATACCATTCATGTTTTTCCCACGTGGCTGGTGGGGAAACCAAAGCACAGAGGGGTGAAGTCCTTTGCTAGAAAGAAGCAGAGCTGGCTCTAGAACTTGAGCTGCTAGAACCCAGAGCTCCTCTGCAACCGCACCCTCACGCCCACACTAGCACCTACTTCCTGGGTGGTCTTGGGGGTCGCAGGGCTGATGGTGCAACTCACGAGTGTGGTTTGCGTGCAGGTAGAGGTGGAAACTGTGAGTGCGCATTTACACTTGTACAGCCTTCGGGCAGGGAGAGAGGGGTCTGTGAAGGGATCTGCCCAGGAGGGTTGGGGTTCTGTTCTCTTATGCCAGTTTAGGCCAATACTAAAATAATTAGGCTTGTGGTCTTTTTTTGTTTTCTCAAAGAGTTTAATTTTTATTGCATTTCACAAAAGCCAAAAGTCTCAAACAGATTGGAAATTAAAGGAAAAAAAGAGCTTTCCCAACACAGGTGGAGGCAGGCTGTGGGAGGACGGGGCCAGTGCTGAGAATAGACCCTGGCTCATAGTAAGTTCTTAGTAAGTACGAGCTTTATTGTTCAGCTGTTACTCTCACATTTGGTTCTTTCCATCCAAGGTCCTTGCCCCTGAGAGTGCTAGATCAAGCTGAGGCATCTTTTCCCCATTTAATGGATGAAGGAATCAAGTACTCAGGGTTGAGTACTTCAGGTGGTCTGGTGGGGTCTGGATGCTGGGGACCTTCTCTCTGCTGACTGCCTGTCTCCAGCTCAGGCAGCTGGATAGACCCTGACCTGCAGGCCACCCCTGTAAGTATGGTTGGAGCCCTGGCTAAGCAGGTTCTAGAGAGAGGCTGGGCTTCTCTGGGGCTGTAGGTGGCTGGGGCCCCTCTTAGGGAACCATCCCAGCACCTCATCAGCTCCTCTCTTTGTCTCCGTGGCCATGGCAACTCGGCTGGACGCTAGGCACTCCCAGACCCAGCCCCCAGCCTGATTTGCCCCTTCCTCCACAGAGGCTTCCCTGGCAGCTCCTGCCTGGTCCGGGAAGCCACCCCCACCTCCTACCGATGAAGGACCCCAGATGAAGGCCCCTGCTGGGTTTCTTCTCTTTCTCTCTACCTCTCCACTTCTAGTTTGAAGTGCTCTTGTTCCCAGTCATCTTTCATTCCTCCTTTCTTTCTTGGCTTTCTTTTCCAGCTCTGCCTCCAGCCTCCTTCTGGGGCTCTTTGTCAACCTGAGTCTGTTCCTGCCCTTCCCTTCTCTCTTTTTCTGCCTGTCTTATTCTCTGTGCCTCCGTCTCTCCCGCTCTGCCTCTGGCCTCCAGTGCATCATTTGCAGCTTGGTCCTGCCTCTGAGAAGGGGGCTGGTGCAGAGCCTGTGCTGCAGGACACCCTTTCATGCTCAGAGAAAGGGCCATGCTTTATAGGGGCTTATTTGCAGAAAAGCTGCAGCCTGGGTCCCAGTCCCTAGCAACCCAGTGAGATCCTGCTGCCCCAGGGCAGGGGGAGAGGGGTCTGTGAAGGGATCTGCCCAGGAAGGCTGGGGTTCTGTTGTCCTGTAGGGGCTCCTTCTGGTGAGGGAGGGATTCCTATAGCCTGGAGAGGTCATCTTCCCATCAGGTGAATAAGGGATCCTTCTGCCGAATGCAATGGTCTCCTGGTCAGACCCTCTTAGGAGGAGGTGGGCTGCCGAGCCACCCCCTGTTCTGATATCTGAGCCAGTCATGTGAAAGGCTTGGATGTGGAAAACCCAGAATGTTTTCTTCCCATGTACTTGGAGAGGACTGATTTCCACTGTGGATCGTTAAAGTCATCACTTATTAATGGTCACAGCTGTCCTCCTAGATATGAATAAATAATGCTTCCCTACAATGCCCAAGACCTGTAGGACCCTCGAGGACCTTGGAAGGATCTAGAGTCGGATTCATCCCAATCCGGCCTTTGATTGGAGCCCAGAGAGGGGAAATGATTAGTCTGGGCGAGGTTGGAAAACCCGGATGCCCACGGCGCTGCCGAGGAAAGCAGCCATGTGTAAGAAAGAGCACAGCAGCCTCCCTGCCTGGGTCTTCTCTTTCTCCACCTCCAGCATCAACATGGCTATAGAGAAATATTTATCTTTAATCTCTCTGGGCCTTGGTTTCTTCATCTATAAAATGGGGATGGTAACGTCTATCCCATAGATGTTTCTTTTTTAAAAAACATTTAAGAACCGAGATAGAATTCACACACCATAAAACCCACCCTGTAAAGTGTCCACTCCAGTGGCTTTTAGTATATTCGCAAGGGGGTGCATCCATTTTCTCCTTCCAGAATGTTTTGTCACCCAGAAAGAACCCATTAGCATGCACTTCCCTTCCTCCCCTCCTCGATCCCTGGCAGCCGCCCTCCATGTGTGTGTGGGTCTGGGCATTTCATATAAAGGGAAGCCTCCAGTTTGCGGCCTTTTGTGTCTGGCTTCTTTCACTTCACTTCATGTTTTCAAGGTTCATCCCTGTTGTAGTGTGGGTCTGTTCTTCGTTCCTTTTTATGACTGAATAATATTCTATTTATATGGCTGTAACACATCTGGTTTATCCATCCATCTGGTGACAGATGTTGGCTTGTTTCCCACTGTTGGGCTCTTATGAATAATGCTGCCAAGAACATTCATGCACAAGTTTTTAGATGGACATCATTTTCATTTCTCTGGAGCTTGGACCCAGGAGAGGTCTTACGGGCTTTTCGGGAAGATCAGTTAAATCCATGAAAGTACAACTCTTAGGACAGGCCAGGCTGTAGCAGGGGCTAGACGTGTGCTATCTCGTATTGTTATCGAACAGTGTCTCAAGCCCTGGCCTTGGTGTTCAGGGAGAGCAAGGCTAGCCAGTGCTTACTGGGTGCCAGGCACTAGTCCCGTGGAGTGGCTCTTCTTTCGCAGAGGAGGAAACTGAGGCACAGAAACATTAATTTGCTCGAGATCATACAATGAGGAGATGGCAGAGCCCAGAGGTGAGCAAGCGCTAGCGGTCTGGCTTCAGAGCCCATGCGCCTGACCCCGGACTTCTGGAGAATGGGAGAGCACGTGTCCTAGTTCTGAGCCTCAAGCCCTGCAGAGGGGGTAGCCACTTCTCAGCCTGGAGTGGTGGTTCTTGTGTGGGAACACGAGCCCAGTATGGCCAGATCGCCTGACTTTTTAAGGATGTTTCCCAACAGCCGGAAACATAGAGTTTTTGGTATGAAATCATTCAATTTTTTAAAAGTTGGCAACTCAGTCACATTTTTAACAAACACGGTGCTGGCCAAACAAAACACGTCCATGGGCCAGACCTGAGGGTTGCCAGTTTGTCCAGTGTGCCCCGAGCGCAGTGTCGCTGAGGGGGGAGGAGGCATATCTGGTCATTGACCTCAACAGCCTGGACACCTGGACCTTGGGTACCTGCCTTCCCTGGGGGTTTCTAGGTCTTGTCTGGGCCAGTCCTGTTGAAATCAGGTTCCTCACTGGCACAGCAGGTTCACTGAGGGCTGCAGTGGCGTCTGGTCGTTTTGGGATCCCTCCCTTTCATCCGCAGGGTCATAAAACCCTGGCTTGCTCATACTGGGTGCTGGATGGAGAGATAGCCCTTGCCTGTGACTTAGGAGTTCACAGTTTTCCTGTAGCTAGAGCCCATCTTGTCCAGCAGGGCCTGGGATCCAGTTTCCATCATTGGTTCAGACTCCAGCCCTGCCACCTCTCAGCTGTGACCTTGGGCAAGCTGTTTAACCTCTTCGTGCCTCAGTTTTCTCATCTGTACACCTGCACAATGGGACTGATACGTTATTTTAGGGACTAAGACATAAACTGTGATCTGGGGCAGGTGGAGCCCGGCATCCTGGTCAGCTAGCTGTGCTGTTTCCGCAGTATACAGTGGTGACCGTAGGGTGCAGGCTAGGGAGCCCGGCCGCCCGGGTTCAAGTCCCAGTTCCGTTACTCGGCAGCAGTGTGACCTTGGGGCAGATGACTTGACCTCTGGGCCTCAGTTTCCTCATCTGTCGAAAAGGGGTCCCGGTGACACCTCTGTCATGGGGTTGATGTAGCACGTAGGAGGTAGGACAGAGTCTGGCAGCGGAGGGGACTCAGTAACGTCAGCTGCCACTATTCTTACATACAAATAAATGCACAGACGAGCAGACACGCGGTAGTTGCCAAGGCTCTGCCATCTGGCAGAAACAGCGCGAAGGTGACTATTTCTGTGTGTGTGTCTGCATGTTTAGTGCGGGGCGCGATGTTAATGTGTGTGCCTGCACGCATCAGCAGGGTCCAGAGCCAGCCAGCTGGGGTGCTATTTTCTGTATACATAGCGCCCTGCATTAATGCAGTGTATACATTATGTGTGCACGCATGCACTCGCTCTCTCTCTCTGACACATCCCCAGAAATAAAGGTAGGGTTTTCTGGTTGTGAACCCACTCCCCGGAGCAGCCAGTAACGTTCCAGCTGACTGGGGAGAGCGGGAGCTGGTGGGGACTGGTGGGTACAGGTG
This sequence comes from Spilogale gracilis, assembly GCA_004023965.1. Classification (NCBI taxonomy): domain Eukaryota; kingdom Metazoa; phylum Chordata; class Mammalia; order Carnivora; family Mephitidae; genus Spilogale; species Spilogale gracilis. The sequence goes on along the minus strand of PITA01020983.1, from coordinate 27,265 downwards.
ACAGGTGCAACCAGGAACCCTGAGGGCCACTTGGGAGGTCAGGATGTGGCAGGGAGAATGTTGGGGACACTGGGGGCCGCTCTAGGGCCTTGGGCTGCTGGCCATGCCGTGGGTAGAGGCTCTGGGATCTCGTGTTCCCCCTTCTTGTGTTCAGCACTGGTTTGGGCTCAGTGCCTAGTGGGCCCAAGCTTTTCTCCTCTTGTCTTCACCTTCCCTTTCTCTGCATGGCATACTGCAGGCACTAATTTAGGCAGACAGTCCTTGGTGGCAGAGCAGAGCTGAGGCACACAGAAGCAGCACAACAGAATTTAGCTATCTGCAGAGGCAGCCTGGGCTACTGAATTTATCTTTTTTCCCTCCTGCCTCACGTTCCTTCGCCCTTCTGCCCCCCCCCCCCCCGTTCAACTTCTCAGATCACCTTGCAGCCCACCAGCCTCCTTTCTCCTTGGAGTCTCCTTTCTCCTTTCTCCTTGGAGTAAAGCCTTCTCTCCTCTTTTCTCTTTTGTCCCTGGAAAATCTTCTGGAGAGGCCAGCAGAGCTTCGGGGCTGGCTGTTTGCAAAGGAATGAGGTGGATCGATTCTTGGATCCTTTTCTTGTCCTGCCCTAGGATGGATTCATGAAATGGTTCTTCATACTGTCGCTGACGTGGATCAAGCACTTGGGTTGAATCAGACCGTGTCCCAAGCTTTCTGTAGGCATGGACTCACTTGTTCCTCCTGAAAACCTTAATGGAGGGATTCTTATTGTTCAGTTTTACAGATGGGGAAGCTGAGGCCCAGGGAGGTGCTGCATGAGCCCCGGGCCCACCAGGGAGGAAAGGCAGTGTGTTTCCTAAGTACCTACTATGTGTCAGGCCCATTTTTCTCCTTCCATCCTTCCCTCTACTTCATTCTTTTCTTCTGCTTCTCTCTTGTCCATCTGTCGGTCCATCCATCTAGCTAGTTAGTGTTTCTCACTCATCCTGGGTCAGTCTCCTGATTTCTGCTGTATTCATCTACCAGCAGAACATTGTTTCTATAGTTTTTTAACTTAATCTGACCCTCCTCCCTTTTTAAAAAAACTTTAGTCTTAAGTAGTAATGTTCAGGAGTCATGGATGTGATCTGGTAGTCATAGGTATTAATATCCAAGTAAGAGATACTTGTGTGTGCTGCCACCGTGTTACCTTGCCCGGCGCTGCGGGAAAACCTGGGGAGACCCATTGTGAAACAAGCACAAAGGTCGCTGCTGTGCACCAGGCGTCTTAGCGCTGGGGCGTCTTAGTGCTGGGGCGTCTTAGAGCTGGGTTTTCTGCCAGTAGCTTTTACTGTAATGGGAACGGTCAGATAAAGACCTCCCAGTGGGCATGCAGCAGGGAAAGTGCTCAAGCCATATGAATCAGCAGGGTCCAGAGAATTCTGCGAGGGCACCAGAGGGTGAGGGAGAGGTGACATTTGAGCAGGAACCCAACATCAGATTTTTTTTTTTAAGATTTTATTTATTTGTCAGAGAGTGAGCGAGCACAAACAGGGGAGCAGCAGGCAGAGGGAGAAGCAGGTTCCCCACTGAGCAAGGAGCCCGTTATGGGACTTGATTCCAGGACCCTGGGATCCTGACCCCAGTTGAAGGCAGATGCTTAACTTGACTCACCCAGGTGTCCTCCAACATCAGATTTTGGTTTTTGATTGGTCAAATATATATTTTAAGTATTATTTATTTAAGTAATCTCTACACCCATCGTGGGGCTTATACTCACTACCCTGAGATCAAGAGTCGCCTGCTCTTCTGACAGCCTGCCAGGTGTTCCCCCAGACCCCCCCTTTTTTAACATTTAAAAAAATTTATTTATTTATTTATTTGAGAGAATGTGTACATGCATGAGCAGGGGGAGGGCCAGAAGCAGAGGGATAAGCGGACTCCCCACTGAGCAAGGAGCCCAGTGTGGGGCTCCATCCCAGGACCCAGGGATCACAACCTGAACCAAAGGCAGATGCTTAACCCACTGAGCCACCCAGGTGCCCTTGGTGTTCTTCTTTTTATTTATTTACTTATTTGAGGGGGAGGGGTGCACAGAGAGAGGGAGGAGCAGACTCTCCACTGAGCAGGGAGCCTGACATGGGGCTCGATCCCAGGACCTTGAGATCATAAGCTGAGCCAAAGGCGGACACTCAACTGTCTGAGACACCTAGGTGCCCTAGCCAGGTGTCCCTTGATTTGTTAAATATGTTTTGAGTTTCTGGTCTGGATGAGTGCTGGCCATATAGGGTAAATGGGAGAGCTGTTCCTGACCTTGTTGGGCTCAGTGGTGCTTGGGGGTACAGACAAGCCAGGGGATGAAACGTGGATCAGACAGTGGGCAGGGCAGAGAAGACTGTGAAGCAGGGGTGAGGTGGGCAGCATTAGGGGCAGGTGTCAGTGGGCTCTGTTAGCCAGCATGGGCAGTGAATGTGCCTGGTAAGGAGGTGAAGGGAAGGAGCAGCATTTAGAGTTCTTGGAGAGAGTTATTTGGGCAAAAGGAATGGCAAGTGCAAAGGTCCTGCGGTGCCAGATGGGTATAAGGAGCAGTGAGCAAGTGAGGAGGCAGCAGGGGCCAAATCTTTCCTGGTGAGCTGTGGAGCTGGGATTTTTTTCTAAGTATGTTGGAAGCCAGCCCCTGGAAGTTTGGTGGGCAGCAGAGGAACATGAGTGGGTATTATTTTGAAAAGCTTCCTCTGTTCCTCTGTTCCTCTGTTGCCGCATAGATTGGGGCAGGAGGGGCAGTAGGCAGACCAGGGAGGACACACTGGTGTGGTCCAGATGGAGGTGATGGTGGCCCTCACCAGGGAGATGGCAGAGAAGAGAGCTGTTTTGAAGGTGGGGCTGGTAGGATTTACTGATGTTTGGCTCTTGGGGAAGAGATGGGAGTTGAGGGGAACCGGGGTGAGGCATGGGTGAACCTCACAGGGTTCTTGCAAGACCCTGAGGGGGAGCCCTCCTCCCCTGCCGCCGCCTTGACTCCAGGGTTTTTGGCCTGAGCACCTGAGTAGGAGGCTTGGAGAGGGAGAAGAGCTCATGCAGATGGAGCTCAGTGAGAGAGGGCCCGTAGAACACTGGCAGGCCTCACAGTGGCCCCAGGAGCTCCACCACCTCTGAGCTATGCTCAAGTGGGTCTTTGTCGGGGGCAGCCTCCTCTGCTTCTCTATGGCCTGAAGTTGTAGCTTATTTTCTCTCATGGACGAGAGTGTTCTTACTCTGACTGATCCTGGTGTGAAAGAGGCCAAGGGGGTGACAGGTTGGGGGGACAGACTGAACAAATAAACAAGTAAGCAAGTAAATCCACAGAGTACCTGTTGGTGACAAACATCAGGAAGGGAACTAAAGCAGGGATGGGGATAAGGGGTCGGAGCGAGTCACTCTTCTCAGATACGCTGAGTAAGGATGGCTTCCCAGAGATGTTTGAATAGAATCTGTGGGAGGGGCCAGGGCCTGGGCTTAAGGCTCAGCAGGTTGTCCTGGCAACAAAGGTGCCGTGGAGACATTGAGGAAGCACTGTGAGATTGGGTGAAGCTGGATGCCTGTGATTTGCCCTCATCTGTGACACCTGAACCTGAAGGACTTGTTCCATTCTGAATTGATAGTTGGAAGGGATAGACATCGCTGGACTTCTAAGCTCCTAACTAAAGTCAGAGTTCTGAGTTTTATTTAATCCTTGGATGGGGGACGCCTCAAAAACCCAAACCAAACCGACTTAAACAAAAAAGGAAGTGTCATAACTCATGAAGCTAAGGGCTAGCTTCAGGTACTGTTTGATCTAGGAGCTCTGTGTCTTTCTCTCAGTCACCCTTTCTATAGGCTTCATTCTTGTACCTTGTGTGGCTCAGGTGCAGGATCGGTCCCACCTCTCCAGCAATACTGGGGTGCTTTACTGCAAAAGGGGGAAATAGAAGCTGGGGGCAGAAGACAAAATGCCCGCCATTGCAGCCTGGGCTAGAACTTATTTCAAAGAGGGGAGATTCTTCTTTGAGGTGGGGGTCTCAGTCCTATGTTCTGCAGTGGAGATTTCTGAAGGACATCTGAGAGCTGCTTCCATGACTCATTCTTGGATGAATTCACTTCACCCAGGTTACCTCATATCCCCAGACATTTGCCCTCCATCCCGTGTCCTAGGACACTGCCTGTCTGTTCCTTATGGGGTAGAGCACAGGTGGATGCCGTCTCAACGGGAAAATACCCAAGGCTTACAGAACTCTTCCCATGGTCTTTTCAAACACGCCAAGAGAATTACAGGTTCCTTTTGGGTTTGCACACACACTGTTGCAGTCCCCCTCTGATGAGATGTTCGGTTTCTGGGTGCGTTCATTGCGAAGCTTCTGGCAGTCCTCACGTGAAGTTACCACATGGGCAGTGTTCCTGGCATTTCTTCCCTGGGTACTTGTGACTTCCTTAATTTTTAGGTTTCTTGAAAATAAAACAAACCACAGTCATATTTCTAGACCGAGCATCTGGTGGCCACTTGTAATTTGGGATGTTTGGAAAAAAAAAAGTGTTTTGATCATTTTTCAAAATTAGACTTTACAAATGTATCCTTGGGTGTTTCTGTGTTCAAAGTTTTTTTTTTTCTCTTTACTTTTTAAAACATTTTGCAACCAGGCTACTTTAGGGGTTTCCTTCATTCTTCCCCTACCCGCTAGATCTGCTCATAAAATTCCTTGTAAAAAATGGGTTTTTCTTTTTTTTTGCAAGCATTTTTTTTGTTTGTTTTATTTGTTCTCTGTTGTTTTGTAAATCTACAATGTCATGAGCAGCTGAAAGAGGAAGTGAGCTAGAATAGTGGCTCAGGCCTTTGAAATATTCTCTCACAGACCCTGGTTGGCCAGGAGCTGTTGCTTCTTCGAACCCTTGCTATGTGTGATGTTTGGAAATCAGATTCCTTTTTTTTTTTTTAAATATGTGATGGACCTTTATCGTGCCTTTTAATGGAACTTGCTAGATAGTTGGGACCAACTTTTACCTGATTCTAAGATTGGTGTCTTTGGAGGTGTGTGTGATCCCGTGTCTGGGGTCATTATTACCAGGTTAAAATAATTCTTCCTGTCTTTCCTCAGAGTGGGCTTAGGGCCAAGGGGATGGTGGGCAGCTATTACCCACTACCATGGTGGGGAGGGAGGGCATCCCGGAGGGTCTGCTGCTCAGCTTTGCCAGACCTGCCAGCTGCCAGCGAGGCCCAGGGAGTGAGTCCCCAGAGGCCACCAGCATGCGGTGCTCAGTGGGGCTTCTGAGAGGTTCTCAGAGTGTAGGGTGGGGAGCGGGGGGTTGGGAGGGTCATGGGTCATTGCAGAGATGCTCTGATCCTTTCCAGTGACCTCTTGTCCTTCTCACCCCTTCTCCCCTTTCACGACCTCCCCACTCCCTTCCCCCCTCCTTACTCCCCCCTCCTTACTCCCCCCTCCTCTCAGGCACTCTGCCTCAGTCTCTTCACCACTCCCCTTCCACCTGCTTTGCGTGGACTGTTTGGGCTACGCGTGCTGGTGTCTCTGAGGACGCCTGGGTTTTAGATTTTGGTAGTTGTTGCTCATTTATCCTGTCAGGGGGTCTTAACACTTGCCCCCTCCCTCTGCCTGGAGCTCCCCTGCCTTCCTGCTGCCCCCCAGGCACCATCCTGCCTCATTCTTTCCCTGCTGTGGGGACATTCTCCTCAGGGAGGATCCACCTTACCTGCTCCTCCCAGACCCTCCCACCGGCCTCCCCGCCCCCCCAAATATCCTTCTCAGGGGGCCCTTTTGTGGCCTCCCTGTCTGAAAAGCTTTATTCTTCCCCAGCTTTATTCTTCCTATAACAGGTTTCCTCTCCTGTTGGGCAGTTGTATTTATTTTTACATTTATTTATTTATTTATTTATTTATCTATCTATTTATTTATTTATAGATTTTCTTTATTTGACAGAGAGAAACACAGCAAGAGAGGGAACACAAGCAGGGGAGTGAGAGAGGGAGAAGCAGGCTTCTGGCTGAGTAGGGAGCCCGATGCAGGGCTCAATCCCAGGCCTCTGGGATCATGACCTGAGCCAAAGGCAGATGCCTAACGACTGAGCCACCCAGGCACCCTGGTTGTATTTATTTTTTAAAGATTTATTCATTTATTTGAGAGAGAGTGAGCAAGCTCACGCATAAGAGAGAGTAGGGGGAGGGGTAGAGGGCAAGAGGGAGGATCTGAAGCCGATTCCCTGCTAAGCTCTGAGCCCTATGCAGGACCCCATCCCAGCACCCTGAGATCATGACCTGAGCCTAAATCAAGACTCAGACACTCAACCGACTGAGCCCCCCCATTGCCCCTGGTCACTTGTATTTGTCTGCTGTTGATAATCTGTCTTCCTTTACCGGAAGTAGATGCTAGGTTTCTCTTGTTCCCTGCATCTCCATTGCCTGGCCTGCCCATGGTAGGGGGCTCATAAATATTTTTGGAATGAATTTAGGGTATGTGCTTAATCCCCCCCTCTCCCCGCCTTTTTTTTCCTGCTGGAGCCTTGAGGGTTCAAAAACCAAAACTCAGAAGTGCGTACATGACTTAAAGGAGGATAGAAGAGGGGCCATTGGCTGGGGCCTGATTATCAGGGATGGCAAGATTTTGATGGTTGGCTGAAAGAGCTGAGAGGCTGGCCAGCTGAGATGTTTCCTTATGGCTGCTGAGGGGCTCAGGGTCACGTCCATGGGGTGAGAGGTGGAGCCCTAGAGTTCGATTCATGAGCTTGGAACTGGCTGGGACAACAGGGCTGTGCCGGCCCCCTGGCCAAGGGGCTTGGGAGCAGTGAACTGGCCTAGTTGTTGGAGCCCCGCCTAAGGACAACTAGGGAGAAGGCCTGAAGCCAGTGTCTTGGGCAGAGTGGATGGCGGTGGGGCACCCGTGGCTCTCAGTGTCCTATGCTTTTCTAATGGGTGAGCCTTGATGGTGGGGGGCTGGGTTGCCTGCGGCAGGCTGTCCCCCAAGCTGGCTTGTTAGAGGGGGCCATAGGCATGGTACTCACAGGCAGTTCAACACATCTTTTTTTTTTTTTTTTTTTTAAAGATTTTATTTATTTGACAGAGAGAACACAGCGAGAGAGGGAACACAAGCAGGGGGAGTGAGAGAGGGAGAAGCAGGCCCGATGTGGGACATGATCCAGGGTCTCCGGGATCATGACCTGAGCTGAAGGCAGTTGCCCAACCAACTGAGCCACCCAGGCGCCCCCCAGTTCAAAACTTCTTACAAATATAGCTTTCTTGAGCCATAAATCACATAAAATAAAATCCATTTAAAACCATCCATTTAAAACCAACACCTTTCCGAGGTTCAAAGGGTGAGTCCCCTGACTGTAGGCAGGGCTGCTGATGGCTGCTTGCTGCCTGGCCTGTGGGGCCAGTGGATTCAGGGGAGGCACCGGGCACTTCCTAGTTAAGGCATCACACCCAGCAGTCCCCTTGGCTTTCCCTTCTGGTGGGTTTGCGGTTCCCGTGGGCAAATCAGCTTTTTGCCCACCCACGCCCTGTGAAGAGGTTTCTCTGGGGAAGGCAGGGATGCAGATCGGGGACAACCTTGCTGTCACAGAACGACTAAAACCAGAGAAAGGCATGGAACTGAGTCCATCGGAAATGGGCCCTAACATAACAGCATTGGGGGTGTTGGTTAGATGAGGACTTCACCTGGGAAAAGAAAATCAGGATCTAAAAACAAGTTGAATTTCTTCCTTTCATGAATTAGGATATAGTATTCAGGAGCAACGCAGCATGGATTCTTTGAATCAACAAAAAGAGGGAATCAGTGGTTGATTTTTTTTTTCCCCCAATTGGGGAATGCATAATTCTTTTCATAAAAGGAGATGATTGCATGATATGATGTCATTCATGTAAGGTTGCCCTTTGCAGGGTGATGAGAAAAAGTATGAGGATAGAGCCATCTTGCAAATACATAGGAGCCCGCTGCTGGCTCTCCTGAACATGTGTTCATACAGGTAAAATGCACAGCCTCTGATCTAAATGTACTTCTACCATCTGTTGGCTCTATAACCTTAGATAAGTTTCTTAACTTCTCTGTGCCTCCGTTTTCTAATCTGTAAAAAGGGGCTAATCATAGGGTTGTGGTGAGGATTGCATGCAGGAATTTCTGTAAAGCATGTGACTGTAAAGAGTCCAGTATATAATAACTCCTCAATAAGTGTTTGGTTGTTATTACCCTCATCATTTTTAGTTCTCAACTAGCCTTAAATGTGCGTCTTGAACTTTTTGGGGGCACATTTTAATCTTTAAGATTTCCCTTTGTGAAGTCCAATGTGGATGTGGCCATTCCCATTTTGTAGATGGGGAAACTGAGTACCTTTGAGGGTCACTGACTTTTTGCAGTTGCCGGGTTCTGTAGCAGAGCAGGGAGCAGAGGGCAGCCCCAGCCCTGGCAGGCAGACCACCCATAGGTCGCTAAGTCTTCTGTGGGAGTCTAAGTGGGCTGGGCCTTCCCCTTTTGAAGCTAACCTCAAATTAGAAGGGTCCTGGGAGCTGAGGCTTCCTGGTAAGTGGTACGGTTTCTGGCATCAGGAGTGTGGGAAGTTGGAGAGAGAGTTGACGGATGTGTGGCTGGGGTATGTGGGTGGCCATGGCCCTGCCAAAGGATGCAGGGTCTCCAGAAGACCTGCCTGGGGGAAGGGGGGTGGGGTCCTGTCCTTACAGACAATGGGTTCCCAGCCCTGTCTTCCTCTGGTGCCTTTGGAAGCCTTAGGACCTGGTGCCTTTTGTCCTTGAAGGTTTCCCAGGGGTCCAGGGTTTGGGAGATTTCTCCAGGATTGACTCTGAACCTCCTGCCTTTTATTCCCTAGAAGCCAGGTCTCTTAACTCCTTATGTTGTTTAGGAAATTAAACTCCTCCATGTAGGCTGTGTACCCACTGCATGTCTTTTTCAGCACTGCTCCTTCCTCATTCCTCCCCAGTCTGCGGGCCTTCTTTAGCCCTCCCACAAACAATACTCACTCCTGCCTCAGGGCCTTTGTACCTGATGTTCCCTTTGCTGGAATGTTGTGCCTTAGATTGCCCCTGTCTGTTTCCTTCTCATCCTTGAGGTTGGACCCCAAGTGGCACCTCCTCAGGGAGGTCTAGGAGAATGGCCTTGGCTCATCTCTGGCTCTTCGCTTCCCTTAAAGGCTAGAGAACCCAGTTGAAGTTACAGTGCAGATGTGGAAGAAGTGGTGGAATCTGGGAGCAATAGTTGTAGCACCCAGGGTTGTTTGAGTGATTAAATGTGTTTGTGCATGTAGGATCCTCAAACAAGATTAGCATCCAATAAATGTTGGCTATTATTTTGTTGTTCTGTTGTTGTAACAAACTCATTATCCTTGGAGATTTGGTCTGTGTGACAAGCAGCCTCCAGATGGCCCCCAAATCCCCATCTATTATTCATATATTCTATATCTTTCTCTCTCCTTGATTGTGGGCTGGACTTAATGACTCACTTCTGATGAACGGAATAAGGAGTAGGAGAAAGTGACCTTGGCTCTCAGTCATGAAAGGATTGTGGAGTGTGTTCTCTTTCTCAGGGTCACCTGCTCTAGGGAGGTGAGCCGCCGTGTTGTGGGGCAGCTGTGTGGAGAGGCCCTGTGGGAAGACAGTAACACAGGTCTGCAGCCCAAAGCTGTTTCAGTGGGTCCTCTGGGCTCCAGATGACTGGAGTCCCGAATGGCCTTTGGTCTGCAGCCTCATGAGAGACGAGGAGTCAAATTAGCCATATTTGTTACCCTAAAGGTTAATGACTTAAAATACTAAACGTTCAGGATGCCTAGTTGGCTTAGTCGTTGAGCGTCTTCCTTTAGCTCAGGTCATGATCTCATAGTCCTGGGATCGAGCCCTACATCGGGCTCCCTGCTCGGCAGGAAGCCTGCTTCTCCCTCGTTCACTCTGCCTGCTTGTGTTCTCTCTCTTACTCTGCTTCTCTCTGTCAAATAAATAAATAAAGTCTTAAAAAAAATACTTACTGTTCATGTCTCACACAGTTCCTGTGGGTCAGGAATTCGGGAGAAGCTCAGCTAGCTAATTCTTCTGGCTCTGGGTCTCTCATGGGTCTGCAGGCTCATCTGAAGGCTTGACTGGGCCAGAGGCTCTGCTTCACGAAGGTGCCTGCACAGGGCTGTCATGTGGAGGCCTCTGTTCCTCACCACAGGGGCTTCTCTGTAGGTAGAATGAGAGGTGGCTTCCCCTGAGTGTGTGGTCCCGAGAGCTGTAGGTAAAAGCCACGACTGCTTTTATGACCTAGTCCTGAAGGTGCTGTACCATCTATTTTATGCTGCTGTATGTAGTCTTTTGGTCACAATCCGGATGGAACATGGGAGGATGCTCTGCATGTACCAGGTGCTGTGATTACCAGGAGGTGGGGTTCACTGGGGCTCTTCCCAGAGGCTGCTGGTCACACAGCTCTTCCCCAGCAATGTTGCTGGGAACCTTACTGAGAAATCTCCGGGTGCATGTGTGCTGGAGGATGGAGGTGCTGGTCGTGAGGTTCCCCCTCCCTTGTCTTCCTCTTAGTCATATATCTTTTTTTTTTTAAGATTTTATTTATTTATTTGACAGAGAGAGATCATAAGTAGGCAGAGAGGGAGGCAGAGATAGAGGAGGAAGCAGGCTCCCTGCTGAGCAGAGAGCCCGATGAGGGCCTTGATCCCAGGACCCTGAGATCATGACCTGAGCTGAAGGCAGAGGCTTTAACCTACTAAGCCACCCAGGCGACCTATCTTTTTTTTTTTTTTTTTTTTTAAGATTTTATGGATTTATTTGAGAGAGAGTGTGCACATGCATGCACATGAACAGGGGGAGGGGCACACAGAGAAGCAGATTCCCTGCTGAGCAGGGAGCCCGATGTGACCTGATTCCAAGGCCCTTGAGATCATGACCTGAGCCAAAGGTAGATGCTTCACAGACTGAGCCACCCAGGCACTCCTCTTATTCATATATCTTGGAGCTTGTTCTCTATAATACCTATGGGCTTCTTTGTTCTTTTTCAAAGCTGCATAGTTTTTCATTCCTTGAATGGACCCTAATTTGTTTAGAATTGTTTAAATAGTCCTGCAGTTACTGTTCTTATAGCAGTGTTTCTTTGCCTGTGTCTGAGGATGTTCTGTGAATTAGGATGTCCTGTGTATGAGGGTGTCATATGTCTGAGGACATTCCTAGCAGGGGAGCTTTTCCCCATGTGCAGAAGATCATTTCCCTACCCTGCCTCCTTGCCTCGCAGAGTTCTGGGGCTACAGACAGAGTGGGGTATGGCCGTGTTCAACTTGAATTTCCTTCCCCACTCATAAATTATTGATGAATATATCTGTCCTTATAACACCTAATATTAGTTCCTAGTTTCTTAGTAACTTCATAACAAGGCATGTTGATCTGAGCTTTCTGATGACCTGAAGGTTGACCATTGCCCAGTTTTCAGAAGAGGGGGAGCCCCTCACCCAGGCTCACACAGTGAATTTGCAGCAGGGTCTGAGATCGAACTGAGCTCTTATTTATAGCCCCATGTCTTTTTTACTCTTTAGGCACCTTTAGGTGTGTACTTTTTACACACCTTTAGGCTCTAGGTGTGGCCACGAAAAGCTGACCAGAAAGGTGGCTCTGGGGGCCCCTGACTTGGGGAGTCTTTTGTGTACAAGTTCAGAGAGTTTTTTTCCTTGGGCCTCCCGGGGGGGGGGAAACGGGCTGTTGGCTATAGAGCAGTGTATCAGTCTGCTGAGGCTGCTATAACAAAACATCACTGGCTGGGTAGCTCAACTGGGACATTTGTTCGCTTTGGAGTCTGGGAGATCCAAGATCAAGGTGTGGGCAGATTCAGTTCTTGGTGAGGGCTTCCTTCCTGGTGTGCAGACAGCTGCCCTGAGGCCGTGTCCTCACAGGACAGAGAGAGTCCTCTCCGATGTCTTCCTCTTTTTATGAGGACGTTAATCCCCTCTTGGGGACCCCATACTTGTGATCTCATCTAAACCTGATTACCTCCCAAATACCCCACCTCTAGGTACCATCACGTTGGGGGCCAGGACTGGAGCATATTAATATGGGGGAGGGTCACACGTTAAGTCCATAACAACCAGGAGTGTGAACCTTTGGCTCCTGGGCTGAGTTTGCTGTGTAGATGCGTGTTGTTTGACCAGTAGCTGAGTTAGCTTGCTTGGCACAGGGTTTCTGATTTTTGAGATAATTTTAGATTTAATGGGAAAGTTGTACATACAGTTTGGAGTTCCTGTACCCCCTTCATCCAACTTCCCCTTAAGTTAACATTTTGTAGAAACACAGTACAATGACCAAAATGAAGGAATTGGATGTGGTACCATTAACTAAACTACAGAATTTACTTGGATTGTACTGATTGTCCCACTCTTACCTTACTTTTTCCAAAGATCTTATACAGGAGATCACGTTGCCTTTAGGTATCACGTCTCCTCTGTCTGTTCTAGTCTCTGAGGACTCGTTGGTCTTCCCTTGTCTCTCGCGACCTTGACACTTGTGAAGAGTACTGGTCAAGGATTTAATAGATTACCCCTCATTTGGGTTTAAGATTCTGCATTATTGGCAAGGATATAGATCAGGCGCAAAATGTCTTTCTCCACACATTGTATTAGGGACCCATGGTGTCAATATTTACTACTGATGATGTTAACCACGACGATAACTTGGCTAAGATGGCGAAAGCCAGGATTCTCTATGGTAAATTAATGATTTTTTCCCCTTTATAATTACTAGATTTTACGGGGGAAGATTCTTCGAGACTGTGGAAATATCGTGCTTTTGCTTCAATTTTCACCCACTAATTTTAGCATCCATGGGTGTATCTTGCCCGTGGCAATTCCTACTGTGATGTTCTAATGGTGAATTTCTGTTTTCTTCATTCCTTCTATTTTTATTAATTGGAACTTTTCTGTAAGATTATTTATTCATTCAGTTATTTATGTGAGGATGGACTCATAAGTCAGTGTTATCATTATTTATTTATGTCGAAGTGGTTCTAGCTTTGGCCATTGGGAGCTCTTTCCACTTGGCCCCTGTGTCCTCTTGATATGCCTCCATGCTTTTTTTAAAAAGAAATTTTCTGAGGGGGAGATTATTAATTAATTAATTAATTAGACAGAGAGAGAGAGAGAGAGAGAGAGAGAGAGACAGCGAGAGAAGGAACACAAGTAGGGGCAGTGAGAGAGGGAGAAACAGGTTTCCTGCTAAGCAGGGAACCCGATGTGGAACTCGATCCCAGGATCCTGGGATCAGGACTCTGAGCCAAAGGCAGATGCTTAACAACTGAGCCAACCAGGCATCCCAAGAAAAAAATTTTTTTAAAGGATTTATTTATTTATTTGAGAGAGAGAGTGCATGCTCATGAGCAGCGGGAGGGGCAGAGGGAGAGAATCTCAGACAGACTCCCCACTAAGCAGGGAGCCCTATTTGGGACTCAGTCCCATGACCCTGAGATCATGACCTGAGCCAAAACCAAGAGTCAGACACTCAACTGACTGAGCCACATAGGCACCCCTGCCTGCATCCTTCTTAAAAAAGTATTTCTTTCTCTTGCTTTTTTACACCACAGCAAAATTGTCCAGGCCTGGGATCAGTTAGTTTTCCAAGAGCTCTGGTTGTTTTTGAGGATGGTATTTAGAAACCTCGATCTGGGTGCTACAGCATGCAACTGTCCCAGGCTCTGGAGGAGAGAGCGAGGGGACACACGTGTCCGTACTAATTCATGCTCGCACATACACCTATACGTCTGTAGCATTCTCTCTCAATATGTCTTTTAAAAAAACCCCTTGAGTTTGTATGGGTATCCAGTACGAGATTTTTAAAGATTTAATTAAAAAAATTCACATACAGGGTGTCTAGGTGGCTTAGTCGTTAAGCATCTGCCTTGGGCTTAGGTCATGGTTTTAGGGTCCTAGGATTGAGCCCCACATCGTGCTCCCTGCTTGGCCAGAAGCCTGCTTCTTCCTCTCCCTCTGCCCACTGCTCCCCCTGCTTGTGCTCTCTCTGTCTCTGTCCAATAAACAAATAAAATCTTATTAAAAAATTAAAAATTCAGCTACAATAAAAATGACTTTTTGGGGACGCAGAGTTTTATGAGTTTCAACTCATGTATAGAATCGCATTCCTTCGCTGCAGTCTGGATGCAGAGCACCAGGAAACTCCGTAGCGTGGCCACTGAGAGAGCTGACCATGGGTGGAACGCATGGTGACCAGTCCTCTGGCGCCTGTCCCTGTGGCATTGCCCTTTCCAGAACATATATATGCCACATGCGTGGGATGACAGTGTGCAGCCTTTGAGATGGCCTCCCTTCATTCAGCATGAAGCCTCTGAGATTCACCTGTATTGTGTGTGTCTAGAGCATTCCTTTATACTGTGAAGCAGTGTTCCTGGTTTGCATATTCCGGATGTTTCATTCATTGGCCTGTTGAAGGACATATTAATTGTTTCCACTTTTTGGCAAATTATAAATGGAGTAAGCAGTTGTATACAGGCTTTTGTGTGAATGTAAGTGTTGATGTCTTTAGAGTAAGTGCCCATCTAGACATGGATGTTCAACTTCATGAGAAACTGCCAAACTGTTTTCTAAAGTTGCTGGACCATGTCACATTTCCACCGGCAACATCTGAGACCCCGTGGTTGTCCATCCTCGCCAGCACTTGCTATTATCAGGTTTTTATTGTTTGTTTTCTTCCTCTGGAATTTAGAGTTAGACTCTGCCTACAGATCTTCTGCCGGCTGTGTCCTTTGCAAACGTTTCTTCCAGTCTGTAGCTTCTCTTCTCATTTTCTAACTGTGTCTTCTGCAGAGCAACTGCTTAAGATCACAGATCTTGTGATCTGTGCTCCATCTTTTTTTTTTTTTTTTAAAGATTTTATTTGTTTATTTGACAGAGAGAAACACAGCGAGAGAGGGAACACAAGCAGGGAGAGTGAGAGAGGGAGAAGCAGGCTTCCCACTGAGCAGGGAGCACGATGCGGGGCTCAATCCCGGTATTCCAGGATCATGACCTGAGCCGAAGGCAGTCACTTAACCAACTGATCCACCCAGGTGCCCCTGCGCTCCATCTTGAGCTAAGTTTTGTATAAAGTGTGTAGTTCAGATTGAGGGTCATTAATTTGCATATGACATCAGTGGTTTCAACACCACTGATGGAAGGAAGATTGTCCTTTCTCCGTTGAAGCACCTTTGTGTCTTTGTCAGAAATCAGATGGCCATGTTTGTATGAGTCTGTTTCTGG
Source organism: Spilogale gracilis (assembly GCA_004023965.1). Lineage (NCBI taxonomy): Eukaryota > Metazoa > Chordata > Mammalia > Carnivora > Mephitidae > Spilogale > Spilogale gracilis. The sequence goes on along the minus strand of PITA01020983.1, from coordinate 12,067 downwards.
ACTCTTTATTTGGTTCCTTTGATCTAGTGTTTGACCTTTGGCTGGTACCATACTGTTTTGATTACTGTAACTTCAGAGTAATTCTCAAAATTAGTAGCCTGACTCCTCCATTACTGTCCTTTTCAGTATTGTGTTGGCTCTTCCAGTTTCTTTGCCTTTCCATTTACATTTTAAGAATGAGCTAGCATAAGGTTTTAAAAGTGGGAAAAATGATCACAAAAATCTAGACCCCCAATTTCTTTTTTTAAAAAAGACTTTATATATTTATTTGACAGAGAGAGAGAGAGAGAGACAGCGAGAGAGGGAACACAGCAGGGGGAGTGGGAGAGGGAGAAGCAGGTGCCGCACTGAACAGGGAGCCCAATGCGGGGCTCGATCCCAGGACCCTGGGATCATGACCTGAGCCAAAGGCCAACACTTAATGACTGAGCCACACAGGCGTTCCTAGATCTCCAGTTCTTCCTGGACAGCGGAGACCTCTGGCTGTGTTTCTGCCTGCTGACTGTTCTGGAAGCCAAGAAGCAGCCACCCCTTTAGATGAGCGTCTGTGCTCCCATGTGCTGCAGTCCTCCCCAGCTCCCTTTTGTGCCACCTGCTCAGCCTCACGCATTCACCCTACCTGTGTGGCTCCCGTGGGCACTGCACTGGGATTGGCAGCCCCCAGGGTAGGCTCCTGCGGCACATCTCCAGCTGTGGGATCTGAAATGTTGATAATACTGGTGATGACAGTGTAGATGGGGTGGCGGTCCCAGTCTGAGCTGTGTTGTCGTTGTGGTTCTCAGTCTTGCTGCTGTTGCTGCTGCTTGTTCTTCATTTCTTCTTTTTCTGTACAGCCTTGATCCTCATCCACAGTCTTTCCTCAGACCTTTGCTGCTACAGGTCACCACTTCATTATGCGCCCATTTTACCGATGAGGAAGCTGAGTCTCAGAGAAGTGAAACTGCAGGCCTTGTGGCAGAGCCCCCTGCAGGCTGTTCTGGCTGCCTGGAGAGCGGGGACAGAGACCCTGCCAGCATCCAGCTTCTCTGCTTCTGCACCTGCTCTGTGATGTCAGGGTTCTCAGATGTTGGTGGTGTGGTGTCCAGGAGCCATTTATTTCCCTGAAGGCTGTCTGTGTAGATGACTGTGGGTGGTGGGAGTGGGGTGAAGGTCCAGCCTAGTGACCAGCCCCGAGGAAGATGGGTTAACAGCTTTTTGTGTGGCTGCCTGCAGGGGCAGGGGGGTTGATTCCAGTGAAAGCCAGCACACCCTCAGGGGAATGGTGGGGTGTGGCTGGGGGGCCACAGGCTTGAGGCTGGAGCGTTGAACTGGGAACTCAGTGGCTTTTCCAAAGGCAGGTTGTGATTGTGATCAGACACCAAGTGCTCTGTGTGGTGTGGAGGGTTTTGGTGTGAGAAACTGCAGTTTCAGGACTGTTTCGAGTACCTTCCAGACCAGCTGCTTCACCTCTCTGAGTCTCCTCTGTAACAAGGGCTGTTGATAGTGGCCACCTCACAAGGTCGTGCGGATGAGGAGAGCCCGTGCGGTACACCCAGCAGACCTTGGCAGCTGTTGTTACCACTCTTATTAATATTGTAGGGATTTTTGCTGACTGGACCAACCCTAGGTCCTTTGTACGTCAGGGACAGGGTGACGGCATGGTTAAGAGGCCTGGCGTGGTGGTCAGCCTCTCTGACTCTGCCCCTCACTACGTGCTTTACGTCCTAGTGCCTCAGCTTTCTCATCTGTGAAATGGGGTTAGTACATCATCGCACCCCCCTCAGGAGAAGTCAGTCAGATATGCCACATAAAACAGCGTTCTCTGTAAATGCCTGCTGCTCATATTTTTGTGTGTTAGTGCTGAATGCTCACGTGTCTGTCCATGGTAGGCATTGCCTTCCTTCTGGAGAGGACATGGAAGGCCCAGAGAAGCCAAGTGAACCACTCAGGGACCCAGTGCAGGGCAGGGAAGGGAGGCCTGGTCGTCCAGTTCTGCAAGCCATGCCCGCTGGACTTGCTGAGGGGCCGTGAGTCACACTGCCTTAGAGAGGAGCCTGGGAACCCCCTGCCTTGACTCTCCCCCTGAAGCGGTGCCTGCCTCTGGGCTCAGCTGCCAGTTGCCATGGAGCCCGCTGCCCTCCCACCCCACTGTCGCTAGGCAGGCGTCTGGTTGCCAGGCGCCACCTCCTCAGACACCTTAGCTTTCAGAGAGCCTGTTTCAGGCTGTCTGAAGGGGGCCGGCTCCTTGGGGGCCCCACTGACTCTGCAACCCGGGAGGTTCAGTAGCCCTGAGGCTGGGTTCTGGGGCACCCTAGCCTCTCGTTTCAGTTCTCAGCCTGTTTCTCACTGGACCCCCATGGGAGGCTGGGGAGGGCTTGAGTCTCCATTTTATAGATGGGGACAGATGAGGACCAGGGAGCTGATTGGGGTCATCCAGTGGGGAGGGTGTGGGGGTTGGTGTCGGGGCTCAGAGCCCTTCGCACTGCCCTGGGGGAAGTGGGGCTCCTACCCTGAGGTCTTGGATTTTTCCCTGGCTTATCAGAGCTGCTGAGTGACCCACCGTGCTTAGATCAGAGCCCCATCTCCCTAGCGTGTATGATCTGGCTCCTGTGTGCCTTTTGGCCAGAGTCCGTGAAGCCCACCTCAGGGTTGCTGGGTCCTGCCACTCACCGGTTTCCTCTGCTTCAGGCACTGTGGTCTCCTCGCTGCTCCCCAGATACACCAAGCAGGTCCCTGCCTCAGGGCTTTTGTACTTGCTTAGGCTGTGTTCTTCCCTAGTGTCCTGTGACTCATACCTTCCTTTCATCTGGATCTCACCTGGTTGTCCCCTTAGAGAGGCCTTCCCCTTCAGACCTCCCTTACCCACTTGAGTTTTTTTGTAATGCTTATATCTAGTGTATCCCCAGGGCCTAGAACAGTGCCTGGCCCTTTGGAGGTGCTAAACCTGTACTTTGTTAAGTGAGTGAATGAATGCATTCACATTCACGGGGGTGTTGTCAACGTCGTCGCAGAAGAAACCCTGTGAGCTAGAGTGTGGTGACTGGCTTGTAGAAACGCAGACCAGCAGGCACGCTTTCTCCCCAGAGCTGAGGAGAAACTGTCCTCTGGTTACCTGCCACCCAGACCCTTCTCCTCTTTCTTGAAGCCCTTTCCGCCCTGCGCTGCTGTTGCAGACTAAATTCGGCCTCACTGTGGAAAAACACTCTTGCCCCGTGGCAGACTGGGAGGCTGTGCATTTTCCTAGTTCCCGTTTTGAACGGATGGAAAATCCCAGCAGGGCTGGCCAGGGCGGCTGGGGGTAGGAGGCTCGCCTGGAGCTGGTGCTCCAGGCCTGTGGTTTTAGCCCCGCGGGGCCCAGTCACTCCCTGCCTGGCTTGTTCCAGCCTCTCAAACAAAGCAGCCTTCACTGGGGCTCAGGGAGGCACCCCATGTTGAGGGAGGGAGGCGGCAGCGCCCTCTGTTTTCCAGAGTTTTGTAGCACCCTGGAAAGTTGGCAACATTACCCTCTTTTACAGATGAGGAGACTGAGGCATTAAGGGGTGAAGCCACCAGCTGAAGGCCACACAACAAGAAAGCGGTGGCTCTGGGATGTGAGCCTCACTGTGACCCCACTGTTCCGCCCTGTCTTCATTCCTGGGCTCTGTCCCCGCCGGCTGCACAGGGCAAGGGGAGAGATACCGAGGAAAGTGGAGAATGTACAGAGATACCATTTTTCCTCACCTCCCTAGCTCTTCTTAAGTTCCTCTGCCTCTTGGCCTCAGCTCTAATGTGCCTCCTCCAGGCAGCCTTCCCTGAATGCCATTGCCTGGGTCCCCTTGCCCAGTCCTGCTTCTTAGTGTTCAACACGATTGTACTTGAATCTACATTGTGCAATGATTTGCTGACCATCTGTCTTCCTTGCCGCACGCACTTGCGTGAAGGCAGAGACTTAAAATGTCCCAAATTGAACTCTCGCTCTATCCCCAACCCCTAAACCACAGTCTTTCCTGTCTCGCTAAAAGTGACCTCCCTCCTGCCAATGTCTCAGGCCAGCTACCGGGAAGTCAGCCTCCACTCGTCTCTCTCACCCCCCACATCCTATCCATGAACAAAGTCCAGGGGCTCTGCCTTCAGAATGCATCTGTGATCTGACCATTTCTCCCTCTGCCATGTACCTCCCACCCTGGGCGAGTCCACCACCATCTCCTACCGGGGCTGTAGCAGGACGCCCCCCTTGCCCCGCCCCAGGGCTCCCTGCATCCATACTCGGCATATAACCAGATGGGCCTCCTGGCCACTCCCCCACTAAATGTAGGTGTCAGCCCATATGTCACCTCCTCGGGAAACACTTGCTGAATGAATGCACAGAGATTCTGTCCCAGAAGAATTACTTCACCTCTCTGTGCATGCGGCTAGTGCCTTATATGGTTAGTGGCCATCAGGAGCGGGGTTAGCGCGGGGCACACGGAGGCCGGGGGCAGGGCCTCAGCTCTGCCAGAGGAGGTTTTGGCAGGATGTGGGAACCAGATGCCAGGGTGAAAAGCTGGAATTTAATAATTTGTATGGACATTTGCAGAGTGCATACTGTGTACCGGGCCTTGTCCTAGGAGGCACCCTGTAGATCTTCCCTTATTTAAATCATCATAGTAGCCCTCATGGCAGGTACTGTTTTGTCCATTTTCCAGATGAGTAAAACCAAGGCCAGAGACAGTAATGGCTTGCCCATGGATGCACAGTTGCCACGTTGACTTGTTTGATTTCTCCAGCAGCTTCTCCCTATGTTGGGGTACTGCCACGCGGCCATCCCTGGCTGCATGGCAGCGGGCAGATAAGTCCTAGCCTGGCCTGAACTGCCGCTTCCTCTTTCCTCAGCAGACATGAGATGATTTGTGTCACTGTCACCATTCCTCTTGCCGGATTGTCAACTTCCTTTTTGGCTTCATGTGGGAAGTTCTGCAAAGACAAAAAGGGAACTGGGGCTTCTCTTTGGTGATGAGTAGAGGATTCTGGGTCTGTGTCTTGTGGCTGGTGGCCAGGGGCAATATTTAGGGCGTTGGGATGCTATCCTCCAATAGCACATGTCACCCACAGTGTGGTGATGTGTGTGCAGACTTGTGCCTTCCTTTAGTCATGAGTCCCCTGCCATATTCCCAAGGCTTCAGCTTTAGCGCTGGGCCATGGGTATGGCCTCTCTCCAGCAGGCAAGGTTCAGCCGTGACATTGGGCTATGTGTCATCCAGGGTCCTGGGGACAGGGCTGGCCCGATTGCCAGGAACAGCTCTGCTACAGGTTGTAGACTGATGACCCCTCTTGTCCCATCTTGGGGGTGTGGGCACTCTGCCAAGCCACTCCTCTGTCATCTGAGAAACTTGGCCCAGCTTTCCTGAACCCTCATTTTGTGCAGGGATGTGGTTGGACACATCTATGGGAAAATCAAACATAAATAGGAGTAATCATGAAATGTGCTTACCTGCCCCAGCACACGGGGTCCTGCTGAGGATCACGTGGGTTCATGTTCATAGAGCACTCAGGAAGGACTGTGTCCAGGGTCAAGTCAGTTCTCAAAGAGCATCAGCCTTGAATGTTTCACTGTCTGGGCCGCAGTACCTCTGTGCGCTGCTGGGGCTACATTCCCTGATAAGGCTTGACCTCGATACCTTTTGTGTCATTTGGGGGCAGTGGCCTCGTGCAAACCTTGTGGGAGATCATTTAACAGACTTATTAGCAGGATCCTCCTGAACATGATGCCTCCTTTGAGCTGCCCTCCCTGACCACCTGCCCTGTTCCTGAGTTCTGCAGACCCTTCAGCTCTTTGAGGTTCTCTGGGAGCTTGTTACAAAGGCATAGGTTCCCTGGCTTTCCCCAGACTTCTGGAGCCAGACTAGAACTTCCCAGTGTACCTCCTGGACAAATGCACCTTTTGAAAAGCTCCTCAGGTAGTTTTTACCCAGTGACCTAGGGGTGGTTCCCACCTGACTTTTAAAACCAGATTTCTGGGGGGTGCCTGGGTGGCTCAGTCATTAAGCATCTACCTTCAGCTCAGGTCATGTGCCCAGAGTCCCAGGATCAAGCCCTGCATTGGGTTCCCAGCTCTGCCAGAAGTCTGCTTTTCCCTCTCTCACGCCCCCTGCTCGTGTTCCCTCTCTAGCTGTGTTTCTGTCTGCCAGATAAATAAATAAGTAAAAAATTAAAAAACGAACAAACCATATTTCTGATTGTGCCTTTCCAATTGTAAAAGTTAACACATACTCATAACAGAGAATTGAAATAATGCCAACAATAAGAGCGTGAATCCTATGATAAGGCTCTGATTTACCTTCTTGGAGCCATAAGTAATTTACTGAGCACTTACTATGTGCCAGGTGGCTGGGGATGCAGTAAGCACACAAGACAGACAAAACCCCTCACCCCTGTTGCCTTTACGATAGAGAGACAGTGAAGCTGTGAAATAAGAAAAGTTTATAGTGTTAGTAGATGCTAAGTGCTGTGGGAAAAAGAAGCAAGGCAAGGTGTCTTGGGAAGAGTGTGGCAGTCTTAAGTAGGGTGATCAGGGTGGGCTTCTCTGAGGAGGTGGTGTTTGAGTCAGGACCTTTTGAAAGAGGGGAGGAAATGAGTTGGGTGGATACCAGGGGATAGGCATAAAGCCCCTGTGGCAGGAACCTTCTAGGGGTGTCTCTGGAGGGTCAAAGGGGCTAGTGTGGGAGCAGAGGAGAGGGAGGGGAGTCAGAGGGGACAGGAGCTAGTTATGTCAGGCCTTGAAAGCCTCAGTAAGGAGTGTGGTTTTGTTGAGAGTGGTAGCTGCTCTTGGAGTGTTTTAAGCAGGCCAGAGATGGTGAGATGGTTTGTGATGTACAGGGCATGCCCAGTCCACTCCTGGAGACCCTCCACCCACTGTACAGCGGGCATTTGTGGCTGCCCTTTCGCCTGTCTGTGATGGGCGGGGGACACCCGTCAAACACCCAGGTAGGATCTCCTACAGTCTTCAAGGCACATCTCAGTCAGGGGATGAGATGGGCCCACCCCCGCCCCCGGTGCCTTCCCCTCCCCTACCACCCTCTGCCTTGGTGCTTCACAACCTCAGAGCAGACTTCCTGTTCTGGCATCTTCTCGGAAGCCAGGCTGGGGGGCCGTGGCGGAGGGGTGTGTGTGGAGGGCGGGCCTCACCGAAGCCAGGGCTGCGTGGGTGGTGAGGGGCCCGCGTCTGCCCGGAGCCAGAGGGGTGTGCTTGCTGTCCAGGCCTGCAAGACCCGTGTGTGGGCAAGGGGATAAACCCCTTTCCATCACTCCATTGAAAATAATTTTTGGAATAATTCTTATTGTGGTGTAATTACATGAAGATGCACGAGTCTTAAGTGTGTTTTGCCATGGGTCTGCCTGTGCATCGCCACCAGGCGAAGACCTAGAACATTGATTGACCCTGGGGGTCCCCTCGGGCCCCTTGCCAGTCAGTACCTGGTGAGAAAAAGTAATGACTTTTGGTTTGGGGGGGTTAGAAAAGGAATGATTTTTGTAACCTCTTTATCAAAGACGCATTTTGTCCGTTTCTGGATTCTGGGGGTGGGGAACCCCGTAGGGTGTGCCGCGTTGCGTCTAGCTGCTTCGGCCCAGGTGGTGTGTTTCGGACCCACCCCCGTCATCACACGTGTCAGCCGCTTTTCTACTGATTGCTCAGTTGTGTCACATCATGTGAACACCCCACAATTTGTTCAGCCATTCTCCTGTGGATGGGCATTTTATCGTGTTCCTTTCCCCTTGCTAAGCACTTTATGGTACACGTAATGTTGTATTTAATCCTCAAAAGAACCCTCTGAGATAGAGGCTCTTATTTATCCTGTGTTACAGATGTAGAAATGGGCACCTCGGCGGCTTATGTAACTTCTCTCCTTTCTTCTTTTAACAAGTTGTTTTTGAGCACCTTATGTCTGCCTCATTCCATTCTAAGGGCGATGGATACAGCAGTGAACGAGACACACAGAAATCACTGTCCTCAGGGAACTGGCCCTCCATGGAGTGAAGGTCAGCTAGTCAATGTACAAAATAACGTATCGATTGTGATGGCGGCAGGCAGGTTGGTTGTGCTAGCAAGTGACTGGGTTGGGGCTGAGGAAGGCTGCTGCAGCCAGAGTGGTCAGGGGTAGGCTCTCTGAGGAGGCAACATTTGACCTGTCCTGCACTGGAAAGAGCTGGAGAAAACGTCTTCCAGTCTCCGGGAGCATCATGTGCAATGCCCTGTGGTGGGAACAAGCCTGGCGTGTCTGAGGAGAGGGCAGACCAGTGCGTATGACTGGAGTGAAGGGAGACATTCAGTTTTGGGGAAATGTCAGGAACATACAGTGTGGTCTGTATGTTGGGGGTGAGGTTTTCCTTTATCAGGAGACACTGACAGATAAAAATAATATCGGTAATGGTAACAGTAAATGCTGACCTCTCATAAGGCCTCATTCTAGATGACGCTGAAGATGAGGTTGATTATCTGTTTGATCTTCTGAGGTGGGTGTTTGAATCTCCGTTTACAGAAGAGGAAACTGAGGTTTACACTCTGGGGCCTTCCCCAGCGGGCAGGTGGGGACTGGGGCCAGAGCCTCCCCCGCTGTCCTATTCCTGCCCTCCTTGGGGTCCCAGGGCTGTGGTGGAGTCCCCCAGGGTAGGAGCTGTGGAAAGACTGACTTGTAGAGTGTCTGGTGACCTGCCACTCTGTGATGGGGCTGGTTGCTACTGGTTTGGCTGGAAGTTGATGGGGGCTGGGAGTGGTTAGATGGGTGGGCCTGACCCTGTGACTCCAGAGCTGGGGGCCCTAGGGGGTTCTGTTGTCCGACCCCTGCTACCCCTTTTTCACAGAAGAGAGAATAGAGGATGGAGCACAGGAGTGGCTTCCCCAGGGCACACGGCAAGTCAGTGGTAGGGCTGCATTTGGAACCAAGCCAGCAGGTCTTGAGCAGTAGGCGTTGTGTTGCACCCATTGCGCAGAGGGTAGAACAGGCCCAGAGAGGAGTCAGCCTCCCCAATCACCTAGCTAGTGTGCATCATTTCTTGTAATGCTCATAGTGATCTTTGAGGTCGGCGCTACTGTTATTGCTACTTTACAGATGAGGAAACTGAGCTCCAGGGAAAGGGACATTTCATTCATTCATTCATTCATTCATTCATTAAAAGTGTACTGAATGCCAAGCACTGGTGGTAAGTGCTGGGCCTGAAGCTATGGCTAAAACAGAATGAAACCGGAATAAATCTGTGAGTAAGCAAGACTTCTTGGAGTTCTCTGGTGAGGAAGACTGCCATTAATCGAATCATCTCAGAATCAAGGTTAAGTCGTAGCTCTGGTGGGGCTAAGAAGGGCATATGGAGGGGAAGCCAGGAGGCTCAGTTGGTTAAGCGTTGTGATCTCAGGGGTGTGATCTGGAGCCCTGTGTTGGGCCATCCTCTAATGGGGAGTCTGCTTCTCTCTCTCTTCCTCTGGCCAGCCCCCCACCCCCACACACACTCTCTCAAAAAATGAAAAAACAAGAAAAGGTCTACAGAGCTACTGGAGACTGTGTGGGCTGTGATCTCATTGGCCAGGGGGAGGCGAATGGCTGTTAACTAGGTGAAGGGAGGGAAATGAGTGCCGGAGGAAGAGGGAACAGTACGTGCAAAGGCCCGGGGCAGGGGCAAGCTTGGTGTGTAGCTTGTAGCTTGTAGCAGGTAGCAACCTTTAGGTGGACAGCCTGAAGAGTCTAAAGGCTGGGCTGGCTGCAGCATACTTCAGTGGTAGCAGGGAGGCGGGGTCCTACTTTTGGTTGTTACTCCCAGAGCAGGGGGGAGCCAGTGATGGGTGTGGTGGCATTGATGGGGGGAACTACATGTGCGTTCTGTAAAGATCCCCTCTTGACTTGCCTGTTGTTACTCTAGTCAGGGGTTTTAAATGACCTTGGCCTCCCAACTCCTGATCATCCCACCAGGCCACCTTGCTCTCCTACCCCAACTAACTTCACCCAACTTCTAAACTTAAGAGGCAAAATAATCCCATGGGAAAGACTTGATTCTGGAGCCCTATGGGCCTGAGTTCAGTCATGGCTCCGACCTTTCCTCCTTGCGTGACCTTGAGGAAATGACTCTACTCTGTGATTGCATTTCCTTGTCTGTAAAACAGAACAGGGATAAAGCAGTACCTCCTCATGGACCTTTGGCATTAATATACAGTAAGTGCTTAATACACATGCAAGCTCCTCCCTGTGGCCCTACTACATCGGAAGCACCAGCATCATATTGTTCAGATAACTTGGTGTCCTGAGGTTTCCCTCATCCGATCTTACCAAATGGGTTCTTGCTTTCTAAACTCAGGAACTGAATATAATTGGAAAGTTCAGGATAGTCTATATTATTATAATTATTATCATAATCATCATTATCAGACCATCTGTCCTTAATGAATATTTGCTCAGAGAGACCGGGAGTGGTGGAGAAAGATGTCATTTCACAGCTTACTAATTATAAGACTAATACAAAATGTATGAAATAGGTAGCTATGTTATATAGTAATATGTATTGTGTATTTGTAATAATTAACAATGAGGTGTTAGGACTGTGTCAGCTCTTACTGTAGATGTGTGGCAGCTTCATTTTCTTTCCAGTGAGGTGGTTATATTAGTTTCCTTTGGCTGCTGACATAAATTGCCACAAAACAACAGAGATTTATTATCTTAAACTTCTGGAGGTCAGAAGTCTGAGATGGGACTCACAGGGCCAGGATCAAGTTGTTGGCAGGACTGTGTTCCCCGCAGAGGTTCTTGGGAAGAATCCACTTACTTGCATTTGTGGTTTCTAGAGTCGGCCTATGTTCTTTAGCTCCTGGCCCCTTCCACCCTCAAGGCCAGCGGTACACCGGTGGCGTCTTTCTCACATGGCACCACGTTGGCGCTGTCTCTCCGGCCTCCCTGTTTCATTTCCAGGATGCTTGTGATTATGTTGGGCCCATCTGGATATTCCGGGATAACCTTCTCATCTCAAGTTCATTAGCGTAATCGCCTCTTCAAGGTCCCTTTTACCATGTAAGGCCACATATTCACAGGTTCAGGGAGTAGGATGCAGACATCTGGGTGGGGGCTTGTTAGGTTGACCACAGTGGTCAGTGGCAGGTGGGACCTGTCTGTTCTTTGGCATCTGCAGGCTCCCTATGCAAGGTCTCCCTCCCTCCCTTCCCCTCTTGGGCCCAGAAGGCCAGAGACTGTGCTGGGCCATGAAGACAAAGATGCCCCCGCCTTGGAGCAAGGTGGGGATGGGGACAGTTTTAGTGAAGTGGGGTGTGAGTGAGTAGCCCCGGAAGCTGAGAGCACAAGACTAAGTCAGGGTGGATGCAGCAGGCCAGTGTCTGGACTCTGATGGCCCAGAGGTCGGATCCCAGCTCTCTCCATCTGGCTGTATGTGGTGGGGCTGGCACTTCATCCAATGAGAACTTCAGTCTCTTTTTCTGTGAATTGGGGTGAGGTGGTCTGGGATGAGGCGATGTGCCAGAAGCAGTGGGAGCATAGCTGACACACCCTAAATTTACCCCCCCCCCATCTGAGTCGCAAATGTCTGTGCCCTCGAGGTCGGCACTGCCCTCTGCTCCTCTTCCCTTGCCCAAATGCTTTCCCTGGGGTCTGAGCAAGGAGTGGGAAGAGTCAATCAGAGGAAACCTCCATGCAGAAACCCCATCCCCTGGCCATGCCCTGAGTACTGCTCTTTTTATATTCTCTCACTTTTGTGCATTGTTTCCTGACTTTGCAGACACAATCCTTCACAAGGGGGGGTGGTGGGGGTGGGGGCTCCCTCACCGGCCCCAGGAACAATAGTTTGGGGAGAAGGAAAAAAAGGCTGCTCTGAGGAAAAAACAAAACCTCTTGAAAGTTATTGTCTTCAGATGTCAAGTGTCAGCCCCTCAGAGAGGAGACCACATTCCACTCATTGTCCTGCCACAGATGGGCACAGGGACCCCAGGACGTCCCGCTGCCCCGCCCTGCATCCTGGGGCCCCGAGTGACTTGATTCCCTTTGTCTGGGACATTCCGGCGGGAAATACCACCCAAAGTGGAGCCTGTTCCCAGCTGCTATGTCCTGGGCACTTGAGGCTTTTCCTTGAGGCTTCCCCCCCC
>PITA01020982.1:0-33700 GCA_004023965.1 Spilogale gracilis | reverse complement strand
TCAAATGCCTTTTCTGCATCTATTGAGAGTACCATGTGGTTCTTCTCTCTTCTCTTATTGATTTTTTCTATCATGTTGATTGATTGGCGAGTGTTGAACCACTCTTGCATCCCTGGGATAAATCCCACCTGGTCATGGTAGATAATCATTTTAATGTATTGTTGGATCCTCTTAGCTAGGATCTTGTTAAGAATCTTGGCATCCATATTCATCAGCGATATTGGTCTGATGTTCTCTTTTTTGATGGGATCTTTGTCTTTTGGGGATTAGTGTGATGCTGGCTTCATAGAAAGAGTCTGGAAGTTTTCCTTCCATTTCTATTTTTTTGAAAGAGCTTCAGGAGAATAGGTGTTCTTCTTTGAATGTTTGGTAGAATTCCCCAGGGAATCTGTCTGGTCCTTGACTCTTGTTTTGGGGGAAGTTTTTAATCACTGCTTCAATCTTGTTACTAGATATAGGTCTATTCAGATTGTCAATTTCTTTCTGTTTCAGTCTTGGAAGTTTATTTTCCAGGAATGTATCCATATCTTCTAGGTTGTTAAACTTATTGGCATATAATTGGTGAAACTAGTTTCTGATGATTGTTTCTATTTCTTTGGTGTTAGTCGTGATCTCTCCCCTTTCATTCATAATTTTATTAATTTGGGTCTTCTCTCTTTTCTTTTGGATTGATTTGGCCAATATTTTATCGATCTTATTAATTCTTTCAAAGAACAAGCTTCTAGTTTCATGGATGTGTTCTACTGTATCTCTAGTTTCTGATTCATTGATCTCTGCTCTAATCTTAATTATTTACCATCTTGTGTGAGGGGTTGGTTTAACTTGTTGATTTTCCAGTGCTTACAGGTTTAATGAGAGTTGGTTTATTTGGGATTTTTCAATTTTTTTTTTTTAGTGAGGCTTGGATGGCTATGTATTTCCCCCTTAGAACTGACTGCCTTTGCTGGATCCCATAGATTTTGGATTGACGTATCTTCATTCTCATTGGTTTCCATTAAGTGTTTTAGTTCTTCTTTGATTTCCTGGTTAATCCACACATTCTTGAGCAGGATAGTCTTTAGCTTCCACGTTTGATTTTCTTCTGAACTTTTTGTTGTGATTGAGGTTCATTTTCACAGCACTATGGTCAGATAATATGCAGGGAATAATCTCAATCTTCTCGTATTGGTTTAGCCCTGATTTGTGACCTAGTATATGGTATATTCTGGAGAAAGTTCATTGTGTGCTCAAGAAGAATGAGTATTCTCCTCTTTTAGGGTGGAAAGTTCTGAATATATCTATGAGATCTATCTGGTCCAATGTGTAATTCAAGGCTCTTGTTTCTTTGTTGATTTTATGTTCAGATGATCTGTCCATTGCTGAGAAGGGTGTGTTAAGATTTCCTACCATTAATGTATTTGTATCAATATGACTATTTTGCTTAACAGTTGGCTTATGTAGTTGGATGCTGCAATGTTTGGGGCATAAATATTTACAATTTTTAGATCTTTTTGATGTATAGACCCTTTGAGAATGATGTAGTGTCCTCTGTGTCTCTGATGATAGTCTTTAGATTAAAATCTAATTTGTCTGATATTAGAATTGCTACCCTGGCTTTCTTTTGAGGTCCATTGGCATGAGCAATGGCTCTCCATCCCCTCACTTTCAATCTGGAAGTGTCTTCATATTCAAAATGTGTCTCTTGTAAACAGCATATGGATGGGTCCTGTCGTTTTATCCAGTATGCAATGCTGTGCCTCTTTATTGGAGCATTTAGGCCATTCACATTGAGAGTGATTATTGATACATATATTTTCATTGACATCATGTTGCCTGTGAAGTTCATGTTTCTATAGATTACCTCTGTACATTTCTGTTCTGTGTCATTCTTGTGTACATTTCTCTTTTATAGAACCCCTCTTAGTATTTCTTGTCATGCTGGCCTGGTAGTTGCATAACCATTAGGCCTTGGTGGTCCTGGAAGATCTTTATTTCTCCTTCCATTCTGAAAGTCAACCTTGCTGGGTCCATTAACCTTGGTTGCACCTTTTTTCATGTAATTTCCTGAATATGTCTTGCCAGCCCTTTCTGGCTTCCCAGGTTTCTGTGGATAGGTCTGACGTTATTCTGATGGCCCTCCTTCTATATTTAAGGGATCTCTTCCCTATAGCTGCCCTTAAGACGTATTCTTTGATTTTATGATTCATGAATTTCACAATTATGTGCCTGGACGTTTTTCTGGCCTCATTGACCTTGGGGGGGTGTCCTCTCTGCTTCTAGGACACGAATATTGTTTCAGTCCCCAAATTAGGGAAAGTTTCATCCATGATTTGTTTAACTATATCTTCTAGGCTTCTCTCTGTCTCTCATCTCCTTCGGGGATTTCAATAATTCTGATATTGGAGCATTTCATGGCATCATTTATTTCCCTAATTCTATTTTCATGGGATTTTAGCTGTGTGTTCCAAGACTTCTTTTGGTCCTCCTTCTTAATCCATCTGTCCTCTATATCACTAATACCATCTTCAGCTTCACTTAATTTAGCTGTTAGCATATTTAAATTAGGTTGCATCTCATTAATAGCCTTTCTATTCTTGGCTTTCACTTCTGTCATTAGAGCTTATATCTTGAGCCTAATGTTCTTTTCCAACTTAGCCATTGCTTGGACGATTGCTACCCTGAATTGCATTTCTGTCATATTGTTTATGTTCATTTTCAGTAATTCTGTGATAGGGGTTGCAGTCTCTGGGTTTTTCTTCTGTTGATTGTTCCTCCTCCGAGGTATTTTGGAGAGGAGTGTTTGAGGGGATTTATAGCTTAAAATATCAACCACTATCCAGATGAATTGGTAGCTGGAATGTTTTGGAGCAATCAGAAGTCACCACCAAAAAGGAGGAAGAAAGATAAAAGAGAGAGCCAAAGAGAAAGGAAACAAGAAAAAGTATCCAGCCTGAGTGAGCCCCAATGGTAGGATTTATATGGTACAAAACTACAACAGAGTAAAGAAAAAGAATATCAAGAGTAAAAGAAAGTTGAAGAGATCAAAAAGCTAAGCCCATATCGAATGACCCACAAAACCAATATTTATCCATTACAAAACAAAAACAATTACACAGAAACACTGACAGAATAGGGCAGGAAGGTGAGTGCAAACCCTCCTTGTGGGAAGAAAAGTATTTTAGATCCTCCTGAGTGTGTCTTGTTATTATTGTTAGTTGAGTACACTATCTAAAGTTATAGGGAGATTATAACTGGTTTGTATATAGGAGTAGTATTGAATAGGAATGAAGGATTACCTTGAAGCTTATAACTATATGCATATTTAAAAGAAAAAAGAATAATGGAAAGATGTTAAAAAATGAAAAAGAAACAGAAAAAACAAACTAACAAAAGAAGCAACAACAACTACAACAAAACACAAGTATGTGTTTGAAAAATTTCGAAGTAAAAAGTTATTATGGAGTGTTGTATTAAGTATCACGTTGTAATAATAAGTAGGTTAAAAAAATAAAAGAACAAAAACCTTGAGAATGAATTTTAAAATAATGTGAAAACTTTAAATATAAAAATAGAAAAAAGTTAAAAAATAAAATAGAGTGAAAAGCTGTATCTATAAAGTTTACAGCTTTTGGGGTAGTACCAGGAGCTTAATATATTGCCTTTCCTCCGGTATTGGGGTTTTACAGTTTTAGTGTTGTCCTCTTGTTTTTCTGGCTTGCCTTCTGGGGGAGGGGCCTGCTATACTGTTTTTCAGTCCCTTCTACCTGGACTGAGTCTCTCCACCCCCTTCCTAAGGGCTGGGCTCCATGGCAACCAGGGTTTCAGGCTTTTGTTCTCTGGAGGATTTGTTCTTTCGCAGCTTTTTGCAGCTTTTCAGAAAGTCAGGCCAAAGCAAGATGTCTGCACCCAGACCTCCTTCCCAGAAAGAGCCCTCAGCTAGCAGCCCTCTCGATGTTGTGGGCATTACAGCCTCTCCCTGTATCTTTCCCCTTTAGTCACTTGTCACAACCAGGCACACCCACAGCCACTGGTCAGATTGGTGCCCAAAGCCCCCACTTGTCATTTCACTCCCACACCAGGGAAACAACAATTGATTTCGGGCCATGCGACCTTGTCTCCACCCAAAGACTCTCTGTATTGCACTCCCACGCAGGGGGGACTGAGACCCACTGACTTTCTCTCTTTCTCTGCTTGGCTTATTTTACTCAGCATACTCTCCTCCAATCAGATCCATACTGCTGCATATGCTGGGTATTCATCCTTTCTGATGGAGGTGTATTATGTCATTGTATATATGCACCATATCTTCTTTATCCATTCATCTATTGAAAGGCATCTTAGCTCTTTCCATAGTTTGGCAATTGTGACCATTGCTGAGATAAACACTGAGGTACATATGGCCCCTTTTTTCACTACATCTCTAACGTTGGAGTATATATCCAGTAGTGCAATTGCAGGGTAATACAGTAGCTCTACTTTTAATTTTTTTAAGGAGTCTCCACAGTTTTCTAAAATGGCTGCACCAACTTGCATTCCCACCAACAGTATGAGAGGTTTCCCCATTCTCCACAGCCTCTCCAACACTTGTTTTTTCCTGTCCTGTTAATTTTGACCATTCTGACTCGTATAAGGAGGTATCTGAATGTGGATTTGAATTTCCCAGATAGCTAATGATGACAAACATTTTTTCATGTGTATGTTAACCATTTGTATGTCTTCTATGGGGAAGTGTCTCTTCATGTCTCCTGCCCATTTTTTTTATGTGATCACCTTTTTTTGGTGGTTGAGTTTTAGGAGTTCTTTATAGATCTTAGATATCAGCCTTGTATCTGTAGTGTCACTTCCAAATATGTTCTCGCATTCCCTGGGTTCCCTCATTGTTTTTTTGATTGTTTTCTTTGCTGTAAAGAACTTTAGTCCCAAAAGTTCATCTTCACTTTTGTTTCCTTTGCCTTTGGAGACATGTCTTAAATGAAGTTGCTGTGGCTGATATCAATGAGGTTACTGTCTATTTTCCCTTCTACGATTTTTATAGATTATGACTTATGTTAAGGTCTTTCATATATTTGGAGTTTATATTTCTGATGTAAGACAAGAGTCAAGTTTTGCTCTTCTATATGTAGCTGTCTAATTTTCATACCACGATTTATTGAAGAGACTGTCTTTTTTCCACTGGATATTTTTTCCTGCTTTGTCGAAGATTATTTGACCATAGAGTTGTGGATTCATATATGGACTCTATACATCGTTCCATTGGTCTATATGTCTGTTTTTGTGCCAGTACCATGATGTATTGTTGATTACAGCTTTATAATAAAACTTGGAAACAGGAAACCTGATGGCCTGAGTATTGTTTTTCTTTTTCAGCATTTCCTTAGCAATGCAGAGTCTTTTCTGGTTCATTTAAATTTTAGGATTGTTTGTTCCACCACTTTGAAAAATATTGGTAGAATTTTGGTCGGGATGTCACTGAAACTATAGATTGCTCTGGGAAGTATAGACATTTTAACAATGTATATTTTTCCAATCCATGAGCATAAAATGCTTTTATATATTTTTGTATCTTCTTCAGTTTCTTTCATGAGTGTTCTGTAGTTCCTTGGGTACATATCCTTAACTTCTTTAGTTAGATTTATTTATAGTTATAGTTTTTGATGCTACAGTAAAGGAATTGATTCTCTGATTTACCTTTGTATATTTTCGTTGTTATTGTATAAGAATGCAACTGATTTTGTATCCTGCCACCTTACTGAAATGTTGTTTGAGTTCTAGTACTTTGGGGGTAGAGTACTTTAGGTTTTCCATGTAAAGTGTCATATAAGCTGCAACGAGAGAGAGTTTGACTCCTTCTTTGCCAATTTGAATATCTCTTATTTCTTTTTGTTGTCTTATTGCTGTTGCTAGGACTTCTAACACAATGTTGAATCACCTTGGTGAGACTGGGCATCTTGTTGTTCCTGATCTCAATGGCAAACCTGTCAGTTTTCCCCATTGAGAATGATATTTGCTGTGGGTTTTTTGACGATAGATTTTATGAGGTTAAGGAATGTTCCCTCTATTGGTATATTTTGAAGAGTTTTAATCAGGAATGGATGTTGTATTTTGTCAAATGATTTTTCTGCATCACTTGAGAGGACCATGTGTTTCTTCTCTCTTCTCTTAATGTACTGTTGGATCCTATTAGCTAGGATCTTGTTCAGAATATTGAAATTCATGTTCATCAGGGTATTGGTCTGAAATTCTCCTTTTTGATGGGGTCTTTGTCTGGTTTGGGGATTAGAGTAACTCTTCATAGAAAGAGTCTGAAACTTTTCCTTCTGCTTCTATATTTTGAAACAGCTTCAGGAGAATAGGTGTTATTTCTTCTTTGAATGTTTGGTAGAATTCCCCAGGGAATCCGTCAGGTCCTGGGCTTTTGTTTCTTGGGAGGTTTTTGATCACTGCTTCAATCTCATTACTAGATATTGGTCTATTTAGGTTGTCAATTTTAACATGTTTCAGTCTTGGATGTTTATGGGTTTTCAGGAATGCATCCATATCTCCTAGGTTGTTAAACTTATTGACATATTACTGTTGATAGTAATTTCTGATGATTGTTTCTATTTCCTTGGTGTTAACCTTGATTTCTCCCCTTTCATTCATAATTTTATTAATTTGTGTCCTCTCCCTTTTCTTTTGGATTAGTTTGGCCTGTGGCTTATCAATATTATTCATTCTTTCAAAGAATCAGCTTCTAGGTTCATTGATTTGTTCTACTGTATATCTAGTTTCTAGTTATTTGATCTCTGATCTAATCTTAATTATTTCCCATCTTGTATGTGGGGTTGACTTACTTTGTTTTCGATTTTCCAGTTCTTTAAGGTGTAACGAGAATTGCTGTATTCAGGATTTTTCAATTTTTTCTCAGTGAGGCTTGGATGGCTATGTATTTCTTCCTTAGGACTGCCTTTGCCTTATCCCATAGGTTTTGGATCGATGTATCTTCATTCTCATTGGTTTCCATGAAATGTTTAAGGTCTTCTTTGATATCCTGGTTGATCCAAACATTCTTTAACAGAATAGTCTTTAGCTTCCACGTGTTTGAATTCCTTCTGAATATTTTATTGTGGTTGACTTCCAGTTTCAAGGCATTGAGGAAAAAGAATATGCAAGGAAGAATATCAAACTTTTGGTATCAGTTGAACCCTGATTTGTGACCTAGTCTATTCTAGAGAAAGTTCCATGTGCATTCGAGAAGAATGAGTCTTCTGTTGTTTTAAGATGGAATGTTCTGAATATGTATCTGAGATTCTTCTGGTCCAATGTGTCCTGCAGAGCTCTTGTTTCTTTATTGATTTTCTGTTTAGGTGATCTGTCCATTGCTGAGAGTGGCATGTTAAGATCTCCTACAATAAACGTATTTGTATTAATATGACTCTTTATTTTGCTTAACATTTGGCTTATGTAGTTGGCTTCTCCCATGCTGGGGGAATAAATATTTACCATTATAGAACTTCTTGGTGTATAAACCCTTTAAGAATGATGTAGTGTCCTTCTATAACTCCGACTACAGTCTTTAGAGTAAAATCTACTTTTTCTGATATGAGAATCACTACCCAAGCTCTTCTTGAGGTCCATTGGCATTTATGATGGATCTCCATCCCATCACTTTCAGTCTGAATGTTACTTTAGATTCAAAATATGTCTCTTGTAGACAGCATATGGATAAGACTTGTCATTTTATACAGTCTGCAGACATATGCCATTTTATTGGAGCATTTAGGCTGTTCATGTTGAGAGTGATTATTGAAAGATACGTTTTTATTGACATCATGACATCATGAAGTTCCTTTTTCTATAGATTTCCTCTGTAAGTTTCTCTTCTGTGTCACTTGTGGGTTCTTTCCTGTTTTATAGAACCCACCTTAATGCTTCTTGTAGTGTTGGCTTGGTGGCCATATAATCTTTTAGACCTTGCCTGTCCTGCAAGCTCTTTATCTCTCCTTCCATTTCGAAGGTCAACCATGCTGGGTACATTATCCTTGGTTGCATTTTTTCATTTAATTTCCTCAACATGTCTTGCCAGTCCTTTTTTTCTTGGTAGATTTCTGAGGACAGGTGTGGTGTTATTCTGATGGTCCTCCCTCTGTACATAAGTGATCTTACCCCCTAGATCCCTTAAGACATATTTTTTTTTAATTTATGATTCATGAATTTCACAGTTATGTGCCTGGGTTTTTTTTCTGGCCTTGTTGATCTTGAGGGGTATCCTTTCTGTATTTGGGCCATGAACACTTGTTTCATTCCCCATATTAAGGAAATTTTCATCCAGGATTTGTTTAACTATATCTTCTACAATTCTCTCTCTCAACTCCCTTAGGGATACCAATAATTCTGATATTGGAGCATTACATGGCATCATTTATTTTCCTAATTCTGTTTTCATGGGACTTTAGCTGTTTGTTCCAATTCTTCTCCTGCTCCTACTTCTCAATCAATCTCTCTTCTGGATCACTAATGCAATCTTCAGCTTCCATTATCCTATCTGTTGGAGTATTAAGATTATATTGGGTCTCATTGATAGAATTTTTAACCTCTGTGAGGTTGGGTCTTGCTTACACCCATAGAGCTTCTATCTTGCCACTAATGGTCTTTTGCAGCTTAGCCATTTCTTGGATAATTGCTGCCCTGAATTCCAATTCTGTCATATTGTTTATGTCCATATCCAGTATTTCTGTGACAGGGCTTGCAGTCTCTGAGATTTTCTTCTGTTGTGTGTTTTTCCTCCAAGTCATATTGGTGAGGGATGGTTGAGGGGGTGTGTAGCTGAATATGTCAACCACGATCCAGACGAGTTGCCTGTTGGACAGTTCTGGAGCACTCAGAAATCACTAGTGAAATGGAAGAAGAAAGACAAAAGAGAGAGAAAAAGAGAAAAGAAGGAAGAAAAAACCTGGCCATAATGGGCCCCAATGGTAGGATTTATATTGAACAAGGACAAAACAAATAAATAAAAAACCCTCAAAAGTAAAAGAAAAGGGGAAAAAGCAAAACACACCCCAAACAACCCCCAGGAATATTATTTATGTATTACAAAGGCAAAAACAAATACACAGATACATTGACAGAAGAAAAAGATGGGAACCCTTATGGGTGGGGATGGTATTTCAGTTCCTCCTGGTTGTTTCCTGTTATTATTAGAGGACTTAACTTTCTAGAGATGTAGAGAAATTAAAACTGGTTTGTGTATAGGGGTAGTATTGTATAGGAATGCAGGATTACCTTGAAATGTATATCTATATGTATATTAAAACAAACAACAAAAACAAACACAGATATATATGAAAAAAATTCAAGATAAAAATGTATTACAGAATGTCATACTAATTATCTAGTTGTACATATTTTCAAAGTGCTGGAAGAAACAATCCTAAAATTTATATGGTACCAGAAAAGACCCCAAATTGCTAAGAAAATGTAAAAGAAAGACAAAGTTGGTGGCATCATGTTATCTGATTTCAGGCTTTATTACAAAGTTGTGATCACCAAGACAACATGGTACTGGCACAAAAACATAGTCCAATGGAATAGATTAGAGAGTCTAGATATGGACCTGCAACTCTATGGTCAAATAATCTTCAACAAAGCATGAAAATATATCCAGTAGAAAAAAAGATAGTCTCTTCAATAAATTATGCTGGGAAAATTGGACAGCTATGTATAGAAGAATGAAACTAGACCATTCTCTTATGCCACACACAAAGATAAACTCTAAATGCATGAAATACCTCAACATGAGACAGGAATCTATAAAAATCCTAGAGGAGAACATAGACAGTAACCACTTTGACATCGGCCACAGCAACTTTGTTCAAGACACGTCTCCAAACGCAAAGGAAACAAAAGTGAAAATGAACTTTTGGGACTTCATCAGAATAAAAATCTTCTGCACAGCAAATAAAACAGTCAACAAAGCCAGGCAATGGGAGAAGATACTCTAAAATGACACTCTAGACAGATCCTAGATCTATAAAGAACTCCTCAAACTCAACAATCAAAATAAAGATCACCACCTGAAAAGAAATGGGCAGGAGACATGAAAAGGCACTTCGCCATAGAAGACATACAAATGGCTAAACAGACCCATGAAAAAATGTTTGTCATCACTAGCTATTAGGGAATTTCAAATGAAAACCACATTGAAATACCTGATTACACCAGTCAGAATGGCCAAAACTAACAGGACAGGAATCAACAAGTGTTGGAGAGGCTGTGGAGAAAGGGGAATGCACTTACACTTACACTGTTGGTGGCAATGCAAGCTGGTGCAACCACTTTGGAAAGCAGTGTGGAGATTCCTTGAAAAATTAGAAATACAGCTTACACTGGTGGTGGGAATGCAAGTTGGTGCAGCTGCTTTGGAAATCAGTGTGGAGATTCCTTGAAAAACTAAAAATAAAGCTACCATATGACCCTATAATTGCACTACTGTGTATTTACCTCAATGATACAGGTGTAGTGCAATGAAGGGAAATATGTACCTCAATGTTCATTGCAGCAATGGCCACAGTCACCAAACTGTGGAAAGAGCCAAGGTACCCTTCAACAGATGAATGGATAAAAAAGATATGGTACATATATACAATGGAATATTATTCCTCTTTCAGAAAGGATGAATACCCAACTTTTGTGGCAACATGGACTGTATTGGAGGAGATTATGCTGAATGAAATAGGCCAAACAGAGAAAGTCAAGTATCATATGGTTTCACTTACTTGTGGAGCATAAAGAGTAATATAGAGGACAGTAGGAGAAGGAAAGGAAATGGAAAGTGGGGTAAATCAGAGAGGGAGGTGAAATATGAGTCTTTGGACTCAGAAAGAACTGAGGGTCTTAGATTGGATGGGGTAGGGCATGGGTGAGCCTGGTGGTGGGTATTTAGGGCATGTATTGCATGGAGCACTGGGTGTGGGGCATAAACAATCAATCTTGGAACACTGAAAAATAAAATAATGTAAAGAAAATTGCAACATTACTCCTGATACTAAGAATAATTGTAATTTTATCTTAATTTCCTTTTTAACACTTACAGATGTCATTGAAACTATATATATGTTTTAAAAGTATCTGTGGAAAAAAATATATCTAATTGTAATAAGAAGCAGGTTAAAAATAAAAGAACAAGAATCAAGAAAATGAGCTTAAAATTTTTAAAAAAAACCTTAAAATTAAAAATGAAAAGTTTAAGAAAATAAAATGAAAATCTGTTTCTATGAAATATACAGGTTTGGGGGTAGTACCGGGAGTTTAATATATTGTTTGTTCCCTGATTTGGGGGTTTTACAGTTTTATGGAGACCCTTAGGTGGTTGTCCTCTTGTTCTTCTGGCTTTCCTTCTGGGGGAGGGGCCTGCTGTATTGTTTTTCACTCAATGTAGGCTGAGTCACACTGCCCCCTATCCATGGGTTGGACTCTATGGAAACTCTTTTTTTCAGGCTTTTGTTCTCTGGACATTTTTGTTGTTTTGCATCTTTTTGCAGCTTTCAGAAAGTCAGAGGAAAATAAGCTGTATGCACCCAGACCTCCCTCTCAGGGAGAAGCCTCAGTCAGCTCCCCTCTGGATGGTCTGGGGCATACAGACTCCCCCTCTGCACTCTCTCCTGCACCCCATCACCTCTCAGAAGTATCATGCACACCCAGTCACCAGCCACAATGGTGCCTGAGGCTCCCACTTGTTGCTTCACTCCTGTGCCACAGAAGCTGTGACTGATATCAGTTTATGCATACCTGTTGCTGTTGGGACCGCTATCTGGAACCCATATCCATGCTGCATGTTCTTGGACCTGGTGGTCCTGAACATCGCAGGGAAGCCTGCAGGATGAGTGGCCTCTGGAGGAGGTGTCAGTCCACCCAGCACAAGTGGCTCAATGTTGCCATTTCAGGCACTTCCCCCTACTACAGAGTTCACTCAGGTGGTGGGCAGCGCTGTCTACTGCTGTCCTGGGACCACAGTTTTATGTCCCTGCCAGTTGCCGTCAGATTCCGCGAGTTGCCTGTTTTTGTTTTTGAGTGGTTTTGACCAGGCTGCAAGTTGATGCTGACCCCCAAGCACTGGGTACTTTCATATTGGCGTATTACTTTCCAATGAGTTGCTTCTGGTGGCTCCCTCCCCCTTCTGTTTATCCTCTGAAATCAGTTGAAGCACTCCCACCCTGCTTTACCTCTCCACTGATAATCTTCTGCCCCTGTAGATCCAGAAGGGTGTAATCTTACATCTCGGGCTGATTTCATAAGTGTTTAGAGTGTTCTGGTAGATATTTAGCTCACTTCAGGAGATCGTTTGAAACAGGGCCTCCTACTTCTCTGCCATCATGCCCACCCTCTGCTAACATAGTGTTTTATTAGTTTCAGTTTAGTATACAATATAGTGATTCAACAATTCCTTACAACATCCTGCACTCATTGCAACCAGTGCCCCTAGCACCTATTTAATTAATCCCTAGCACCTATTTAACCCATCCCACACCTCCATGTCCTCTTATAACTGTAAGTTTGCTCTCCATAATTAAAGAATCTGTTTCTTGATTTCTCTCTCTCTTTCTTCTCACTGCTTGTTTTGTTTCTCTTAAGTTCCATATATCAGTGAAATCATGTGGTATTTGTATTTCTATGACTAACTTATTTCGCTTAGCATTATACTCTCTAGGTCCATTCATGTTGATACAAATGGCAAGATTTTATTATTTATATTGGATGAATAATATTTTATTCATATATATATAATACTTTCTTTATCTATACATCAATCAATGGACACTTGGGCTGCTTCCATAAATTGGCTACTGTAAATAATACTGCTGTAAACACCAGTATGCCTTTGGATTGATATTTTTGTGTTCCTTGGGTGAATACCTACTACTGCAATTGCTGGATAGTAGGGTAGTTCTATTTTTTACTTTTTAAGTAACCATCATACTGTTTTCCACAGTGGCTGCTCCAGCCCGCATTCCCACTAACAGCGCAAAAGTGTTCCTTCTCCATCCTCACAAAACCTGTTGATTCTTGTCTTGTTGATTTTAACCATTCTGACAGGTGTGAGGTATTAGCTCATTGAATTTCTTATTTGCATTTCCCTAATGGTAAGTTATGGTGAACATGTTTTCATGTGTCTGTTAGCCATGTGGATGTCCTCAATGGAGAAATGTCTGTTCATGCCTTCTGCCCAGTTTTCAATTGGATTATTTGTTCTTTGGGTGTTGTTTTATAAGTCTTTATATATTTTTGATATTACTTTTTTTATCAGATATGTCATTTCAAATATCTTCTCACATTACATAGATTGCCTGTTAGTGTTGTTGATTGGTTGCTTTCTTGTGCAGAAGTTTTTAATTTTGATGTCCAAAAAGCTTATATTTTATGTTGGTTTCCCTTACTTCAGGAGACATATGTATAAATACATTGCTATGACTGATGTCCAAGAGGTTACTGTCTGTTTTCTCTAGGTTTTGGATGGTTTCGTATCTTACACTTCAGTGTTTCATCCATTTTGAAATTATTTTTTGTATGGTGTAAAAAATGGTTGTGTTTCATTTTTTTGCATGTTTTTGTCCAGTTTTCCCATCATCATTTGTTGAAGATACTATCTTTTTCCCACTGGATGTTCTTTCCTGCTTTATCGAAGATTAATTAACCATATAGTTATGGAGTCATTTCTTGGTTGTCTATTCTGTTCTATTGATCTGTGTATCAATTTTTGTGCCACTACCATACTGTTATATTTACTACAGCTTTGTAATACAACTTGAAGTCTAGAACTGTGATGCTTCCACTTTTGCTTTTCTTTTACAGGATTTTTTTGACTGTTCAGGGTATTTTCTGGTTCCATACAAATATTAGGAATGTTTGCTCTACCTCTGGAAAATGCTGTTGGTATTTTGCATTAATGGAGATTGCATTAAATGTATACATAGCTTTGGGTACTATAGACATTTTTAAAAAGATTTTGTTTATTTATTTGGCAGAAAGAAACATAGCTAGAGAGGGAACACAAGCAGGCAGAGTGAAAGAGGGAAAATCAGGCTTCCCGCCGACCAGGGAGCCTGATGCAGGGCTCAATCCTGGTACTCCAGGATCATGACCTGAACCAAAGTCAAACACTTCATGACTGAGCCACTAAGGCTTCTGGGTACTATAGACATTTAACAATATTTGTTCTTAAAATCCATGTGCATGAAATATCTTTCCATATCTTTGTGTAATCTTCAATTTATTCCATAAGTGTTCTATGGTTTCAGACTACAGGTCTTTAATCTCTTTGGCTAGGTTTGTCCATAGGCATATTAATGTTTTTGGTACAACTGTAAATGAGATAGATTCCTTGATTTATTTTTCTGCTGCATTATTATGGGTGCATAAAAATCAACAGATTTCTGCACATTGATTATATTCCTGTGAGTTTACTGAAATCATTTTGTCAAATGTTTTTTCTGTATGCATTGAAAGGGTCATATGCTTCTTCTCTGTTCTCTTATTGATGTGATTTATAACATTAATTTATTAACAAATACTGAAATATACTTGTATCCCAGGAATAAATCTCACCTGATTGTGGGGAATGATGTTTTTAAATGTATTGTTATATTTGGTTTGCTATTATTTTGCTGAAGATTTTTGCATCTATTTTCACCAGGGGTATTGGAATGTAGCTCTCTCTTTTTAAAAAAAGTTTGTTTGTTTATTTATTTATTTATCTATTTATTTATTTATTTATTTATTTACATATAATGTATTATTTGCTTCAGGGGTACCGGTCTGTGAATCATTCATCTTACACAATTCACAGCACTCACCATACCACATACTCTACTCCAATGCCCATAACCCAACCACCCTATCCCTCCCCACTACCCTGCAGCAACCCTCAGTTTGTCTCCTGAGATTAAGAGTCTCTCATGGATTGTCTCCCTTCCCAGTCCCATCTTATTTCATTTTTCCCTCCCTATCCCCCCCATGACCCTCACACTGCTTCTCAAGTTCCTCATATCAGAGAGATCATATGACAATTGTCTTTCTCAGATTGTGTAGTTCTCTTTTCTTGGTGTTGGCTTTATCTGGTTTTCATATCAGAGTAATGCTGGCCTCATAGAATGAATTTGAAAGTTTTCCATACTTTTCTATTTATTTTGGAATAGTTTAAAAGGAATAAGTATTGAATTTTTTTCAGTTAACTTTTTAACTTTTACGTTTAAGTTCTAGATAGTTAACATGTAGTGTAATACTGGTTTCAGGAGTAGATTTTGGTGATTTATCACACCCAGAGCTCATCACAAGTGCCCCCCTTAAAACCCATCACTAATTGAGCCACCGCCCCACCTACCTACCTTCCATGAACCCTCGGGTTTTTCTCTGTAGTTAAGAGTCTTTTTGATTTGCCTCGTTCTCTCTTTTTATTTTTCCTTCCCCTGTATTCATCTATTTTGTTTCTTAAATTCCACATTTAAGAAATTCCATATCAGGGAAACCATGCGGTATTTATCTCTCTCTGGCAGATTTATTTCACTTAGCACAATACACTCTAGCTCCATCCACATGATTGCAAATGGCAAGATTTCATACTTTCTGATGGCTGAGTAATATTCCATTATGTATAGATACTTCTTTATCCATGCATTAGTCAATGGATGTTTGGGGTCTTTCCATAATTTGGCTATTGATAATGCTACTCTAAGCATCAGGGTGCATATGATCCTTCAATTCTGTATTTTTGTATCCTTTGGATAAATACCTAGTAGTGCAATTGCTGGATATGGAGTAGTTCTATTTTTAACTTTTTGAGGAACCTCCATACGATTTTCCAGAGTGGCTGCACCAGCTTGCATTCCCACTAACAGTATAAAAAGTATTTTCATTCTCTGCATCTTTGTGAATCTGTTTTTTCCTGTGTTGTTAATTCTAGCCATTCTGAGAGATGTGAGGGCTATCTCATCATGGTTTTGCTTAGTATTTCCCTGATAATGAGTGATGTTGAGCATCTTTTCATGTGTCTGTTAGCCATCTGCGTGTCTTTGGAAAATTTCCCATTCATTTATTCTTTCAATTTCTTAATAGGATTATTTATGTATTGTGTGTTGAATTTGATAAATTCTTCATGGATTTTGAATACTAACCCTTTATCAGACATGTCATTTCTAAATATCTTTTCCCATTGTGTAGGCTGCCTTTAGTTGTGTTCATTTTTTTCTTTTGCTGTGCAGAGCTTTTTATTTTGATGAAGTCCCAATAGTTTATTTTTACTTTGGTTTCCCTTACCCCAGGAGACATTTCTAGTAAGAAGTTCCTACGGTCAATGTCCAAGAGGTTACTGCCTGTGTTTTCCTCAAGGATTTTGATGGTTTCCAGTATCAAATTTAGGTCTTGGATCCATTTTGAAATTATTTTTGTATATGGTGTAAGAAGCTGGTCCAGTTTCATTGTTTTCCATGTAGCTTTCCAATTTGCCAGGCAGCATTTGTTGAAGAGACTGTATTTTTGGGGGAGGTGCTTGAATATTGTTTCCTGCCTGTCACAAATTAGTTGACCATATAATTGTGGGTGCATTTTTGGATTTTCTATTCTGTTCCACTGATCTATGTGTCAGTTTTTTTTTGCCAGTGCCATGCTATCCTAATGACTACTGCTTTGTAATATAGCTTGAAATCTGGAATTATGATGCCTTCAGTTTTTTATTACATTATTTTTTTCAGTGTTCCAAGATTCATTGTTTATACCCAGTGCTCCATGCAATTTGTGCCCTCAATATCCACCACCAGGCTCACCCATCCCCCCACCTCCTCCCTTCCAAGACCCTGAGATTGTTTCTGAGTCCAAAGTCTCTCATGTTTCACCCCCGTGATTTGCCCCAGTTCACATTTCCTTTCCTTCTCCTACTGTCCTGCATATTACTCCTTATGCTCCACAAGTAAGTGAAACCATATGATACTTGACTTTCTCTGCTTGGCTTATTTCACTGAGCAGCATGCCATGCTCATGGATCAGAAGAATAAACATTGTTAAAATGTCTATACTGCCCAGAGCAAGCTATGCTTTCAATGCCATCCCAATCAAAATTCCACCAAAATTTTTCAAAGTGCTAGAACAAACAATCCTAAAATTTATATTGAACCAGAAAAGACCCTGAATTTCTAAAGAAATATTGAAAAAGAAAAAGAAAACTGGGGACATCACGTTACCTGATCTCAAGCTTTATTACAAAGCTGTGATCACCAAGACAGCATGGTACTGGTACAAAAACAGACACATAGACCAATGGAACAGAGTAGTGAGTCCAGATATGTACCCAAAACTCTATGGTCAAATAATCTTCAACAAAGCAATTTTTGTTTTCTTTTTCAGAATTGCTTTGTATATGCAGGGTCTTTTGTGGATTCATTAAAATTTTAGGATTATTTGTTCTAACTCTGCAAAAATTGCTGGTGGTATTTGACAGGGATTGCTGTAAAAGTGTACAGCTTTGGTTAGTATAGACATTTTAACAGTATCTGCTCATTGAAACCATGAGAATGGAATGGTTTTCCATTTCTTTTGTCATCATCAATTTATTTCAAAGCTGTTCTATAGTTTTCAGAGTACAGATCTTTTACCTCTTTGAATAGGTTTATTCCTATGTATCTTGTGGTCCTTGGTACAATTGGAAATGGGATTGATTCCCTGATTTCTCATTCTGCTGCCCCATTATTGGTGTATAGAAATGAAACAGATTTCTTTATCCTGATTTTGTATCCTTCAATGTTGATGAATGCCTGTGTCACTTATAGGAAGTTTTTGGCAGAATCTTTTACATTTTTACATAGAGTATCATGTAGTTTTGAATACTGAAGTTTTTTTTACTTCTTTGTGGTTAATAACTCTTTAAATGTAGGGCTGGATTTGATATTGGTGAGAATTTCCATATCCCTGTTTATCAGAGATATTGTTGGCCTATAATTCTCCTTTTAAGTGGAGTCTGTAATATTTTGGAATCAAGGTAATGCTGGCCTTCTACAATGAGTTTAGAAATTTTCCCTCTACTTATATTTTTTGGAACACTTTGAGAAAAATGAGATTAACTTTTCTTTAAATGTCTGGTAGAATTTCCCTGGGAATCCACCTCACTCCAGGCCTGCTTCTTTGGGAGATTTTTGATACTGATTCCATTTCTTTGCTGGGTATGGGTCTATCCAAATTATCTATTTCCTCCAGTTTTGATTTTAGTAATTTATATATTTGTAGGAATTATCCATTTCTTCCAGATTGCTCAATTTGTGGGTATATAATTTTTCATAATATTCATTTATAATTACTTCTATTTCTGTGGTGTTGTTTGTGATCTCTTTTCCTTCATTCATGATTTTACTTGAGTTCTTTCTTGTTTCTTTACATAAATCTGGCTGGGGATTAATCAATATTATTATTTTTTGAAAGAACCAATATCTGATTTTACCAATGTGTTCTTTTTTCCCCCTTTATTAACCTCGAGTATTATTGCCCATTTTGAGATTGACAACTTGCAGGATTTAAATACATCAGGAAAAACCTTGGGACTAAAAGGATAAAGGCTTCTTACAAAGCCACACTTGTTTCAGACCCTAAATGAAGATTCCCTGGGACTTTTTTCAGTATAATCTTTAAAGCTGTGAAATTGTAAAGACTGTAAGCCTTATGCCACTTAATAATTAAATGGCCTATTTTTCCAAGTCAGAGAAAAGTTACACTATTATGCCTAGATGTTGTTATAACCTTAGGTCCTATGAGGCTTTTTAAATTTAAATTCAATTAATTAACATATAATGTATTATTCATTTCAGGGGTACAGTTGTGTGATTCATCAGTCTTATATAATACCCAGTGCTCATCAAAACACATACCCTCCCCAATGTCCATCACCCTGTTACCCTATCCCCTTACCCCTCTGGCCTGAAACCCTGTTTTTTTCCTAAGATTAAGAGTCTCTTATGGTTTATCTCCCTTTCTGGTTTCATCTTCTTTCATTTTTTCCTCTCTTCCTCTAAGATCCTGTGCATTGTTTCTTAAATTCCACATATCACTGAGATCATTTGATAATTTTCTTTATCCAATTGACTTCTTTCACATAGTGTATTAACTCTACTTCCAGCATTGCAGTTACAAATGGCAAGATTTCATGCCTTTTGATGGTTGTGTAATATACCACTGTATGAGTGTGTGTGTGCGCCACTTATTCTTTCTTCCTTATTTTTAATTAACATATAATGTATTATTTGCTTCAGAGGTACTGATCTCTGAATCATCAGTCTAATACAATTCACGGCCCTCACCATAGCATATATCCTCCCCAATGTCTATTACTCAGCCACCCTAGTCCTCCCACCCCACCCCCAGCAGTCATCAGTTTGTCTCCTGAGATTAAGAGTCTCTCATGGATTGTCTCCCTTTCCAGTCCCATCTTGTTGCATTTTCTCCCTCCCTTTGTCCCACAACGCCCCGCCCAGCCTCTCAAATTCCTCATATCAGAGAGATCATATGACAATTGACTTTCTCTGATTGACTTATTTCGCTTAGCATAATACCTGTAGTTCCATCCACATCATTACAAATGGCAAGATTTGAGGCTTTCTGATGTCTGCATACTTTTCCATTGTATATATATATACACATATACATATACACCATAGAAAGAGTCTGGAAGTTTTCCTTCCGTTTCTATTTTTTGAAAGAGCTTCAGGAGAATAGGTGTTATTTCTTCTTTGAATGTTTGGTAGAATTCCCCAGGGAATCTGTCTGGGCCTGGACTCTTGTTTTGGGGGAGGTTTTTGATCACTGCTTCAATCTCATTAGTATATATAGGTCTATTCAGATCGTCAAATTCTTCCTGTTTCAGTCTTGGAAGCTTATAGCTTTCTAGGAATGTATCCATCTCTTCTAGGTTGTTAAACATATTGGCATATTATTGCTGATAGTAATTTTTGATGATTGTTTCTATTTCCTTGGTGTTAGTCGTCATTTCTCCCCTTTCATTCATGATTTTGTTAATTTGGGTCTTCTCCCTTTTCCTTTGGGTTAGTTTGGCCAATGGTTTATCGATCTTATTAATTCTTTCAAAGAACCAGCTTCTAGTTTCGTTGATACATTCTACTGTATCTCTAGTTTCTGATTCATTCATCTCTGCTCTAATCCTTATTATTTCCCGCCTTGTGTGGGGGTTGGTTTAATTTTTTGCTGATTTTCCAATTCTTTAAGGTGTAATGAGAGTTGGTGTATTCGGGAGTTTTTAATTTTTTTGAATGAGGCTTGGATGGCTATGAATTTCCCCCTTAGGACGGCCTTTGCTGTATCCTATAGGTTTTAGATCGATGTATCTTCATTCTCATTGGTTTTCATCAAGTGTTTCAGTTCTTCTTTGATTTCTTGGTTGATCCACATATTCTTCAGTACGCTTGTCTTTAACTTCCAAGTGTTTGATTTTCCTCTGAACTTTTTATGGTGGTTGAGTTCCATTTTCATGGCATTGTGGTCAGAGAATATGCTGGGCATAATTTCAATCTTCTGGTATTGGTTGAGCCCTGATTTGTGACCTAATATGTGGTCTATTCTGGAGAAAGTTCCATGTGCACTCGAGAAGAATGAGTATTCTGCTGTTTTAGGGTGAAATGTTCTGAATATATGTATGAGATCCACCTGGTCCAATGTGTCATTCAAGGCTCTTGATTCGTTGCTGATTTTCTGTTTAGATGATCTGTCCATTGCTGAGAGTGCTGTGTTAAGATCTCCTATGTTTAGTGTATTTGCAGCAATATGATTCTTTATTTTTTTTAACAGTTGGCTTATGTAGTTGGCTCTCCCATGTTAGGGGCATAAATATTTACAACTGTTAGAACTTCTTGACGTATAGACCCTTTAAGAATGATGTAGTGTCCTTCTGTGTCTTTGACTACAGTCTTTAGACTAAATTCGAATTTGTCTGATATGAGAATCGCTACCCCGGCTTTCTTTTGGGGTCCATTGGCATGAACGATGGTCTTCCATCCCCTCACTTTCTATCTGGAAGTGTCTTTAGATTCAAGATGAGTCTCTTGTGGACAGCATATGGATGGGTCCTGTCGTTTTATCCACTCTGCAATCCCGTGTATTTTTACTGGAGCGTTTAAGCCATTCACATTGAGGGTGATTATTGATAGATATGTTTGTATTGACATCATGTTGCCTATGGAGTTCATGTTTCTATAAGTTGCCTCTGTATATTTCTGTTTTGTGTCACTCTTGGGTTCGTTTCTCCTCTAAAGAACCCCTCTCAGTGTTTCTTGTAGTGCTGGGTTGGTGGTTTCATAATCTTTTAGACCTTGGTGGTCTTGGAAGCTCTTTATTTCTCCTTCCATTCTGAAAGTAAACCTTGCTGGATACATTATCCTTGGTTGCATATTTTTGTCATGTAACTTCCTGAATATGTCTTGCCAGCCCCTCTGGCTTGCCAGGTTTCTGTGGAAAGGTCTGACGTTATTCTGATGGTCCTCCCTCTATAGGTAAGGGATCACTTTCTCCTAGCTTCCCTTAAGACATATTCTTTGGTTTTATGATTCAAGAATTTTACTATTATGTGTCTGGAAGTTTTTCTGGCCTCATTGATCTTGGGGGGTGTCCTCTCTACTTCTAGGACATGAACATTTGTTTCATTCCTCAGATTTGGGAAATTTTCATCCATGATTTGTTCAACAATATTTTCTAGGCTTCTCTCTCTCTCTCAATTCCTTCAGGTATTCTCATAATTCTGATATTGGAGCGTTTCATGGCATCATTCATTTCCCTTATTCTGTTTTCTTGGGATATTAGTTGTTTGCTCCAAGACTTCTCTTGCTCCTCCTTCTAATCCATCTGTCTTCTAAATCACTGATACGATCTTCAGCTTCACTTACTCTGGATGTTAGCATATTTCAATTAGATTGCATCTCATCTAAAGCCTTTGTAACCTCAGCTTTCACTTCTGTTACTATGGCTTCCACTTTGAGACTAATGTTCTTTTCGCAATTGACTATTGCTTGGACTATTGCTGCCCTGAATTCCATATCAGTCATATTGTTTATGTTCATTTCCAGTAATTCTGTGACCGAGGTTGCAATCTCGGGGTTCTTCTTCTATTGGGTGTTCCTTCTCTGAGTCATTGTGGCGAGGAGTGGTTGAGGGGGTGTATGGCTAGATATATCAGCCACTATCTAGGTGGATTGGTCATTGGTAGGTTTTGGAGCAACCAGAATTCACCACTGAAAAGGGAGGAGAACGAAAAAAAAATGGAAGAGAGGAAGCAAGAAAGGACACCCCTGCCAGAGCGGGGCGCGGTGATAGGATTTATATGGTAGAAAGCTCTTACAGGGTAAAGAAAAGGGTTATCAAGGGTAAATGAGGAGATCAAAAAGCGAAGCCCAACCTATATGACCCCCAAGACCAGTATTTATATAATTTAGAAGAAAAGAGAATTACACAGACACACTGACAAACTAGTGTGGGAAGGTGAGGGAGACACTCCTTGTGGGCAAAGAATGCGTTTCAGATGCTCCCGAATTTGTCTTGTTGTTATTGTTGGAGGAGCACACTTTCAAAAGATATAGGGGGATTAGAACGGGTTGCATATAAAGGTAGTATTGAATAGGGATGTGGGATTGACTTGAAGCTTGTATCTACACATACACATAAAAAAGAGAAGAAAGGAAAGAGGAGAGAAGAAAGGGAAAAACAGAGAGCATGAACAGGGAAACAAGAGGCAACAACAAAAGCAGAAAATACAGGGGTGTGTTTGAAAAAATTTCAAGGTAAAAAAGAGAAAAAATAAATAAATAAATAAATAAGAATAAAAAAATTAAAAAATAAGAAATGTTATAGGGTGTTGTATTGGATATCACATAGTGGTAAGAAGGGGGCTAAAATTTGAAAGAAGAAAAACCGTGAGAATGTATTTTTAAGCTTAAAGTGGAAGCTTTAAAAGTAAAAATAGACAAAAGTTTAAAAAAGTAAATGAGGCAGAAAACTGTATCCATGAGTTATAGGGCTTTTGGTACTTGTAAGTGCCAGGAGTTTAATAAATTGCCTTTCCCTGATTTGGGGTTTTGAATGGGAATGGTGTCCTCCTGAGCTTCTGGCTTGCTTTCTGGGGGCGGTGCCTACTGTTCCGTTTCAGTCCTTCTACCTGGGCTGCGTCTCTCAGCCCCCTTGCTAGAGGCTGGTCTCCATGGTAACCAGGTTATCAGGTTACAATTCTCTGGTATCGGAGCGTTGTCCTTTTACGTACTTTTTTCAGCTGTTGAGGAAGTAAGGTCGGAGCAAGATGTCTGCGCCCAGACCTCCCTCCCAGAGAAAGCCTCTACACAGAGAGGGGCTCTTTCCAGCCTCCCGGTTGGCAGTCTGTCACAGCCGGGCTGGGGCAGATGTATTGATTTCTGCCCCTGCCCCCACTTGTCGTTTCACTCCCGCACCTGAAAGCCACAACTCCTTTTGGATGGCACGACTTTGCGTCCTGGGACCCGCGGCCTCTCCGGTCCCACACAAGTCTGTAAAAACGCCTTCCCTGGGGGGTCTGTGCCCGGCCCATGGGGTGGAGAGAAACGGTTGAGAAAGGCAGCGGCGTAAAAATAGAATCCATGCCCACTGCTTTTGGGGCACCTACAGCAGTGCCAGCAGCGGCAGCGCGTGGGGGTGCTGGCAGCGGGGAAAAAAAAATTTAGAAAGTCTCCTTGCCTTGCCCCAGGCTCCGCTGTGTTCCCGTTTCTGTCTAGCCCCGATTCAGGCCGTAATCTACTCTTATTCCTCACTCACAGAGCACTTTCATTTTGGGATATTTGCTTTCAATGGTTCAGCTATGCGGGCTTCCTCCCCCACAGTCCTGTCTCTGGGGGAAAGCCTCCAGACCCTCTTATTTGTTTCTACCTTTTGCCGATGGTCCTTGTCTCCCTTGGTTATCCAGAAGTGCGAAATATCACATTTCAGGCTGATTTCATGGATGTTCACAGTGGTCTTGTTGTGTTTTTTTTGTTGTTTTTTTGTGTTTTTTTTGCTGGAATTGAGCTCTCTTCAGGGAACTCCCCGAAATGTGGTCACCTGGCATTCCGCCATCTTGACTCTTCTTTTTTGTTGTTGTTGTTGGTGGTGAGTTTGAGGACTTCTTTATAGTCTTGGATATCAGTCCTTTGTCTGTAGTGTCATCTCTGAATATCTTCTCTCACTCCCTGGGTTTCCTCCTTGTTTTGTTGACTGTTTCCTTTGCTGTAAAGAAGCTTTTATGTTGATGAAGTCCCACAAGTGCATTTTCGCTTTTGTCTCCTTTGCCTTTGGAGACGTGTCTTGAACGAAGTTGCTGTGGCCGATGTCAAAGAGGTTACTGCCTATGTTCTCTTCCAGGATTTTGATGGATTCCTGCCTCACGTTGAGGTCTTTCATCCATTTTGAGTTTGCCTTTGTGTGTGGTGTAAGAGAATGGTCTAGTTTCATTCTTCTATATGTAGTTGTCCAATATCTCCAGCACCATTTCTTGAGGAGACTGTCTTTTGTCCAGTGGATATTTTTTCCTGCTTTGTCGAAGATGATTTGACCATAGATTTGTGGGTCCATATCTGGACTCTCTATTCTGTTCCATTTGTCTGTTTGTTTGTTTTTGTGAAAGTATCATGCTGTCTTGGTGATAACAGCTTTGTAATAAAGCCCTAAGTCAGGTAATGAGATGCCCCCAGCCTTGTTTTTCTTCTTCAGCAATTCCACAGTGATTCAGGGTCTTTTTCGGTTCCATATAAATTTTAGGATTGTTTGTGCCAACGCTTTGAAGGATGTTGGTGGAATTTTGATCGGAATGGCATTGAAAGTATAGATTGCTCTGGGCAGTGTAGACATTTTTAAAAAAGATTTTATTTATTTATTTGACAGAGAGATCACAGGCAGGCAGACAGGCAGGCAGAGAGAGCAGAGGAAGCAGGTTCCCTGCTGAGCAGAGAGCGCAATGTGGGCCTCGGTCCCAGGACCCTGAGATCATGACCTGAGCTGAAGGCAGAGGCTTTAACCCAGTGAGCCAACCAGGTTTCCCAGTATAAACATTTTAACAATGTTTATTCTTCCGATCCATAAGCATGGTATGCTCTTCCATCTTTTTGTGTCTTCTTCAATTTCTTTCATGAGTGTTCTGTAGTTCCTCGAGTACAAACCCTTAACTACTTTGGTTAGGTTTATTCCTAAGAATCTTATGGTTTTGGGTGCTATAGTAAACAGAATCGATTCTCTGATTTCCCTTTCTATATTTTCAGTGTTAGTGTATAAGAACACACCTGATTTTTGTGCATTGATTTTGTATCCTGCCACATTATTGAATTGTTGTATGAGTTCTAGTAGTTTGGGGGTAGAGTCTTTCGGGTTTTCCACATAGAGTATCATGTCATTGGCAAAGAGAGAGAGTTTGACTTCTTCTTTGCCAAGTTGAATACCTTTTATTTCTTTCTGTTGTCTGATTGCTGTTGCTAGGACTTCTAACACTATGTTGAACAGTAGTGGTGAGAGCAGGCATCCTTGCCTTGTTCCTGATCTCAGAGGGAAGGCTGTCAATTTTTCCCCATTAAGAATGATTTTCGCTGCAGATTTTTCGTAGATAGATTTTATGAGGTTGATGAATGTTCCCTCTATCCCTATACTTTGAAAAGTTTTAATCAGGACCTGATGTTTTATTTTGTAAATGCCTTTTCTACATCAATTGAGAGTACCATGTGTTTCTTCTCTCTTCTCTTATTGATTTGTTCTATCGCATTGACTGATTTGCGAGTGTTGAATCACCCTTCCATTACTGGTATAAATTCCACCAGGTCATGGTGGATAATCCTTTTAATGTATTGTTAGCAAGGATCTTGTTGAGAATCTTAGCGCCCATATTCATGAGACATATTGGTCTGAAGTTCTCCTTTTTGATGGAGTCTTTGTCTGGTTTGGGGATTACAGTAATGCTGGCTTCATAGAAAGAGTCTGGAAGTTTTCTTTCTGTTTCTATTTTTTGAAACAGCTTCAGGAGAATAGGTGTTATTTCTTCTTTGAATGTATGATAGAATTCCCCAGGGAATCGGTCTGGTCCTGGACTCTTGTTTTTGGGGAGGTTTTTGAATACTTCTTCAATCTCATTTCTAGATATAAGTCTGTTCAGATTGTCAATGTCTTCCTGTTTCAGTCTTGGATGTTTATAGTTTTCTAGGTATATATCTATATATTCTAGGTGATAAACTTATTGGTATATAATTGTTTATAGTAATTTCTGATGATTGCTTCTATTTCCTTGGGGTTAGTCATGATCTCTCCCCTTTCGTTCATAATTTTATTAATTTCAATCTTCTCCCTTTTCTTTTGAATTAGTTTGGCCAATGGTTTATCAATCTTATTAATTCTTTCAATGAATCAGCTTCTAGTTTCGTTGATGTATTCTACTGTATCTCTAGTGTCTGATTCATTCATCTTTGCTCTAATCCTAATTATTTCCCATCTTGTGTGGGTTGTTGGGGTAATTTTTTGTTGATTTTCCAGTAATTTAAGGTGTAATGAGAGTTGGTGTCTTTGGGATTTTTCAGTTTTTTTGAGTGAGGCTTTGATGACTATGTATTTCCCCTTAGAACTGACTGGATTTGCTCTATTCCATAGGTTTTGGATTGATGTATCTTCATTCTCATTGGTTTCCATGAGTGTTTCAGTTCTTCTTTGATTTCTTTGTTGATCCATACATTCTTGTGCAGGATAGTCTTTAGCTTCCAAGTGTTTTATTTTCTTCTGAACTTTTTATGGTGGTTGAGTTCCAGTTTCTTGGCACTGTAGTCAGAGAATATGTAGGGAATAATCTCAATCTTCTGGTATCAGTTGAGCCCTGATTTGTGACCTAGTATGTAGTCTATTCTAGAGAAAGTTCTCTGTGAGCTCGAGAGGAATGAGTATTCTGCTGTTTTAGGGTGGAATGTTCTGAATTTACCTATGAGATCCATCTGGTCCAATGTGTCATTCAAGGCTCTTGTTTCTTTGTTGATTTTCTGTTTAGATGATCTGTCCATTGCTAAGAGTCCTGTGTTAAGATCTCCTACAATTAATGTGTTCGTATCAATATGACTCTTTATTTTGCTTAAAAGATGGCTTATGTAGTGGGCTGCTCCCATGTTGGGGACATAAATACTTACAATTGTTAGATATCTTGGTGTAATGACCCTTTGAGAATGATGTAGTTTCCTTTTGTGTCTCTGACTACAGTCTTTTTTTTTAAAGATTTATTTATTTATTTATTTATTTAGTTAGTTAGTTAGTTAGTTAGTTATTTGACAGAGAGAAACACAGCGAGAGAGGGAATACAAGCAGAGGGACTGAGAGAGGGAGAAGCAGGCTTCCCACTGAGCAGAAAGCCTGATGTGGGGATCGATCCTGGGTCTCCAGAATGATTACTTGAGCCTAAGGCAGCTTCTTAACCAACTGAGCTGCCCAGGTGCCCCTCTGACTGCAGTCTTTAGATTATAATCCAATTTATCTGATATAAGATTCACTACCCCGGTTTTCTTTTGAGGTCCATTTGCATGAGTGATGGTCCTCCATCCCCTCGCTTTCAATCTGGAAGTGTTTTTAGAATCAAAATATGTCTCTTGTAAACAGCATATGGACGGGTCCTGTCGTTTTATCCAATCTGCAATCCTGTGCCTTTTTATTGGAGCATTTAGTTCATTCACATTGAGAGTGATTATTGATAGATACATTTTTATTGACATCATGTTGTCTGTGAAGTTCATGTTTCTATAGTTTACTTCTGTAAATATCTGTTCTGTGTCACTCTTGGGTTTGTATCTCTTTATGGAACCCCTCTTACTATTTCTTGTAGTGCTGGCTTCGTGGTTGCATAATCTTTTAGTTCTTTGCGGTCCTGGATGCTCTTTATTTCTCCTTCCATTCTGAAAGTCAACCTTGCTGGGTACATTATCCTTGGTTGCATATATTTGTCATGTAATTTCCTGAATATATCTTGCCAGCCCTTTCTGGCTTTCCTGGTTTCTGTGGATAGATCTGACGTTATTCTGATGGTCCCCCCTCTGTACGTAAAGGATCACTTCCTCCAGCTGCCTTTCAGACATATTCTTTGTTCTATGATTCTTGAATTTCATGGTTATGTGTGTAGAGGTTTTTCTGGTTTCATTTATCTTGGGGGCGTGTCCTCTTTTCCTGTAGGATAAGAACTTTTGTTTCATTCCCCAGATTAGGGAAATTTACATATTTTTTATTGTTACTTAAAGCTTTTTCCAGTGTTCCAAGCTTCATTCCCCATTCCCCACACCCAATGCTCCACGCTTTAGGTGTCCCCAGTACCCACCAGCATGCTCTCCCATCCCTCTACTCCCCTCCCTCCAAGTCCCTCAGTTGCTGTGTCCAAAGTCTCTGTTGTTTCGTTTCCCTCCCTGTATTACCCTAGTTCTCATTTACTTTCCTTCTCCCACTGTCCTCTAGGTTACCCCTCATGCACTGCAAGTAAGTGAAACCATGTGATATTTGACTTTCTCTTCTTGGCTTATTTCACTCAGCATAATCTCTTCCACTCCAGTCCATGTTGCTACAAAAGTTGGCTATTCATCCTTTCAGATGGAGGCATAGTATTCCATTGTATATATGTACCACATCTTCTTTATCCATTCATCTGTTGATGGGCACCTTGGCTCTTTCCACAGTTTGGCGATTGTGGCCATTGCTGTTATGAACATTGGGGTGCATATGGCCCTTCTTTTCACTACATCTGTATCTTTGGGGTAAATGCCCAGTAGTGCAATTGCAGGGTCATAGGGTAGCTCTCTCTTTAATTTTTTAAGGAAACTCCACAGTTTTCCAAACAGGCTGCACCAGTTTACATTCCCACCAACAGTGTAAGAGGGTTCCCCTTTCTCCGCACCCTCTACAACACTTGTTGTTTCCTGTCTGTTAATCTTAGCCATTCTGACTGGTGTAAGGGGGTATCTAAGTGTGGTTTTGATCTGAATTTCCCTGATAGCTAGTGACACTGAATATTTTTTCATGTATCTTTTAGCCATTTGTATATCTTCTACCGAGAAGTGAATATCTTCTCCCATTCTGTGGGTTGCCTCTTTGTTTTGTTGATTGTTTCCTTTGATGTACAGAAGCTTTTTATTTTGATGAAGTCCCAGAAGTTCATTTTTGCTTCTGTCTCCTTTGCCTTTGGAGACGTGTCTTGAAAGAAGTTGCTGTGGCCGAGGTCAAAGTGGTTACTGCCTATATTCTCTTCCAGGATTTTGATGGATTCCTGCCTCACGTTGAGGTCTTTCATCCACTTCGAGTTTGCCTTTGTGTGTGGTGTAAGAGAATGGTCTATTTTCATTCTTCTGTATGCAGCTGTCCAATTTTCCCAGCACCATTTATTGAAGAGACTGTCTTTTCCACTGGATATTTTTTCCTGCTTTGTCAAAGATGATTTGACCATAGATTTGTGGGTCCACATGTGGGCTCTCCACTCTGTTCCATTGGTATATTTCTCTGTTTTTGTGCCAGTACCATGCTGTTGTGGTAATCACAGCTTTGTAATAAAGCCTGAAGTCAGGTAATGAGATGCCCCCAGCTTTGCTTTTCTTCTTCAGCAATTCCTTAGCTATTCGGGGTCTTTTTTGGTTCCATATAAATTTTAGGATTGTTTGTTCCAACATTTTGAAGAATGTTGGTGGAATTTTGATTGGAATGGCAGTGAAAGTATAGATTTCTCTGGGCAGTATAAACATTTTGACAATGTTTGTTCTTCCGATCCATGAGTACGGAATGCTCTTCCATCTTTTTGTGTCTTCTTCAATTTGTTT
This sequence comes from Spilogale gracilis, assembly GCA_004023965.1. NCBI lineage: Eukaryota > Metazoa > Chordata > Mammalia > Carnivora > Mephitidae > Spilogale > Spilogale gracilis. The sequence continues at coordinate 3,905 of PITA01020982.1, read as the reverse complement.
CATGAGTGTTCTGTAGTTCCTCGAGTACATATCCTTGACTTCTTTGGTTAGGTTTATTCCTAAGTATCTTATAATTTTTGGTGCTATAATAAATGGAATCGATTCTCTGATTTCGCTTTCTATTTTTTCGTTTTTATTGTATAAGAATGCTACTGATTTCTGCACATTGATTTTGCATCCTGGTACGTTACTGAAATGTTGTAGGAGTTTTAGTAGTTTGAGGGTAGTCTTTTGGGTTTTCCACATGGAGTATCATGTCATCTGCAAAGACAGAGAATTTGACTTCCTCTTTGCCAAGCTGTATACCTTTTATTTCTTTCTGTTGTCTGATTGCTGTTGCTAGGACTTCTAACACTATGTTGAACAGAAGTGGTGAGAGTGAGCATCCTTGCCTTGTTCCTGATCTCAGAGGAATGGGTGTCAGTTTTTCCCCATTGAGGATGATATTTGCTGTGGGTTTTTTCTTAAATAGATTTTATGAAGTTGAGAAATGTTCCCTATCCCTATACTTTGAAGAGTTTTGATCAGGAACGGATGTTGTATTTTGTCAAATTCCTTTTCTGCATCAATTGAGAGTACCATGTGGTTTTTCTCTCTTCTCTTATTGATTTGTTCTATCACGTTGATTGTTTTGTGAGTGTTGAACCACTCTTGCATCCCTGGGATAAAAGCCACCTCGTCATGGTGGATAATCTTTTTAATGTATTGTTGGGTCCTGTTAGCAAGGATCTTGTTTAAAATCTTGGCTTCCGTATTCATCAGCGATATTAGTCTGAAGTTCTCCTTTTTGATGGGGTCTTTGTCTGGCTTGAGGATTAGTGTGATGCTGGCCTCATTGAGAGAGCCTGGAAGTTTTCCTTCCATTTCTATTTTTTGAAAGAGCTTCAGGATAATAGGTGTTATTTCTTCTTTGAATGTTTGGTAGAATTCCCCAGGGAATCTGTTGGTCCTGGACTCTTGTTTTTGGGGAGGTTTTTGACCATGGCTTCAATCTCATTACTAGATATAGTTCTATTCAAATTGTCAATGTCTTCCTGTTTCAGTCTTGGTAGTATATTCTAGGAATGTATCCATTTCTTCTAGGTTGTTAAACATATTGGCATATAATTGTTGATAGTAATTTTTGATGGTTGTTTCAATATCCTTGGTGTTAGTCGTGATTTCCCCCCTTTCATTCATGATTTTATTAATTTGGGTCTTCTCCCTTTTCTATTGGATTAGTTTGGCCAATGGTTTATCGATCTTATTGACTCTTTCAAAGAACTAGCTTCTAGTTTCGTTGATGGGTTCTACTGTATCTCTAGTTTCTGACTCATTCATCTCTGCTCTAATCCTTATTACTTCCCATGTTGTGTGGGGGGTTGGTTTTATTTTTTTTTGATTTTCCAGTTCTTTAAGGTGTAATGAGAGTTGGTGTATTAGGGATTTTTCAATTTTTTTGAGCAAAGCTTGGATGGCTATGAATTTCCCCCTTAGGACGGCCTTTGCTATATCCTATGGGTTTTGGATCGATGTATCTTCATTCTCATTGCTTTCCATGAATTGTTTCCATTCTTCTTTGATTTCTTTGTTGATCCACATATTCTTGAGTAGGGTTTTCTTTAGCTTCCAAGTGTTTGATTTTCTCCTGAACTTTTTATGGTGGTTGAGTTCCAGTTTCATGGCATTGTGGTCAGAGAATATGCTGGGAATAATTTCAATCTTCTGGTATCAGTTGAGCCTTGATTTGTGACCTAGTATGTGGTCTATTCTGGAGAAAGTTCCATGTGCACTCGAGAAGAATGAGTATTCTGCTGCTTTAGGGTGAAATGTTCTGAATATATCTATGAGATCCATCTGGTCCAATGTGTCATTCAAGGCTCTTGATTCTTTGTTGATTTTCTGTTTAGATGTTCTGTCCATTGCTGAGAGTGGTGTGTTAAGGTCTCCTACAATTAATGTATTCTCATCAATATGATTCTTTATTTTGTTTAACAGTTGGCTTATGTAGTTGGCTGCTCCCATGTTGGGGGCATAAATATTTACAATTATTAGATCTTCTTGATGTATAGACCCTTTAAGAATGATGTAGTGTCCTTATGTGTCTCTAACTACAGTCTTTAGACTAAAATCCAATGTGTTTGATATGAGAATTGCTACCCCGGCTTTCTTTTGGGGTCCATTGGCAGACCAAAGATGGTCTTCCATCCCCTCACTTTCAATCTGGAAGTGTCTTTAGATTCAAGATGAGTCTCTTGTAAACAGCATATGGATGGGTCCTGTCATTTTATCCAGTCTGCAACACTGTTTCTTTTTTTTTTTTGAGCATTTAGGCCATTCACACTGAGAGTGATTATTGATAGATACGTTTGTATTGACATCATGTTGCCTATGGAGTTCATGTTTCTATACATTACCTCTGTATATTTCTGTTTTGTGTCGCTTTTGGGTTCTTTTCTCCTCTATAGATCCCCTCTTAGTATTTCTTGTAGTGCTGGCTTGGTGGTTGCATAATCTTTTAGACCTTGGCGGTATTGGAAGCTCTTTATTTCTCCTTCCATGTTGAAAGTTAACCTTGCTGGATACATTATCCTTGGTTGCATATTTTTGTCATTTAACTTCCTCAATAGTCTTACCAGCCCTTTCTGGCTTGCCAGGTGTCTGTGGAAAGGTCTGACGTTATTCTGATGGTCCTCCCTCTATAGGTAAGGAATCGCTTTCTCCTAGCTGCCCCTAAGACATATTCTGTGGTTTTATGATTCGAGAATTTTACTATTATGTGCCTGGAAGTTTTTCTGTCCTCATTGATCTTGGGGGGTGTCCTCTCTACTTCTAGGACATGAACATTTGTTTCATTCCCCAGATTTGGGAAATTTTCATACATGATTTGTTCAACAATATCTTCTAGGGTTCTCTCTCTCTCAAGTCCTTCAGGGATTCCAATAATTCTGATATTGGAGTGTTTCATGGCATCATTCATTTCCCTTATTCTGTTTTCATGGGATTTTAGCTGTTTACTTCAAGACTTCTCTTGCTCCTCCTTCTTAATCCATCTGTCTTCTAAATCACTGATACAAACTTCAGCTTCACCTTCTCTGGCTGTTAGCATATTTAAATTAGATTGCATCTCATCTAAAGCCTTTCTAACCTCAGCTTTCACTTCTGTTACAATTACTTCCAGTTTGAGACTAATGTTCTTTTCTAAATTAGCCATTGCTTGGACAATTGCTGCCCTGAATTCCTTTTCTGTCATATTGTGTATGTTCATTTCCAGTAATTCTGTCACCGTGGTTGCAGTCTCGGGGTTCTTCTTCTGTTGGATGTTCCTCCTCTGGGTCATTGTGGCGAGGAGTGGTTGAAGGGGTGTATAGCTAAATATATCAGCTACTATAGGAAGATTGGTCATTGGAAGGTTTTGGAGTAAACAGAATTCACCACCGAAAAGGGAGTAGAGAGAAAAAAGAAAACGGTAGAGCAGAAGCAAGAAAAGAAACTCCTGTCAGAGTGGGGCCCGGTGGTAGTATTTATATGGTAAAAAACTGTTACAGGGTAAAGAAAAGGGTTATCAAGGGTAAATGAGGAGATCAAAAAGCAAAACCCAACCTATATGACCCCCAAGACCAGTATTTATATAATACTGCAAAGCAAAAGCAAAGACAATTATACAAACACACTGACAATGTAGTATGGGAAGGTGAGGGCAGACACTCCTTTTGGGCAAGGAATGCGTTTCAGATGCTCCCGAGTTTGTTTTGTTATTATTGTTGGAGGAACCCACTTTCAAAAGATATAGGGAGATTAGAAGTGGTATATAGTGGTAGTACTGAATAGGGATGTGGGATTAACTTGAGGCTTATAACTACATGTACACGTAAAAGAGAGAATAAAGGAAAGAGGAGAGAAGAAAGGGAAAAACAGAGAAAGCA
>PITA01020981.1:0-33713 GCA_004023965.1 Spilogale gracilis | reverse complement strand
GGGGCGCCCACACGCTCGGGGGCCGCCACACGCACGGGGGGAGCCCACACGCTCGGGGGAGCCCACACGCTCGGGAGCGCCCACACGCACGGGGGACGCTCACGTTCGGGGGCTGCCCACACGCCCGGGGGCTGCCCACACGCCCGGGGGCTGCCCACACACTCGGGGGTGCCCACACGCACGGGGGCTGCCCACACACTCGGGGGAGCCCACACGCACGGGGGCGCCCACACGCACGGGGGCGCTCACACGCTCAGGGGCCGCCACACGCACGGGGGAGCCCACACGCACGGGGGCGCCCACACGCACGGGGGCGCCCCCCCCTTCCTTCTAAGACGAGGCTGAAACAGATGGGATGCGGTAATGAATGTTGATTGAAGGAGTGAACTAGTAATGACTGAGTGAATGAACGAAATATGAGTTAAGTGAGCAAATCAGTGGGTAAGAGAGTGAATAAGTCATTGAAAATACAGGAACAAAGGATCGAATGAAATGAGTGGAATAAATAGCTGAATGGCTCAGAGTCATTGAGCAGGAGGGCCACACTGCAGGGTGTGAGCCTGGGTGTGTGGTATTTATTCCTGCAATGCAATGGGGAAGGCTTGGGGGTGAGCCACTAACCTTTCCGCCGGGTCTCCTCAAACTCCCGCTGGGCTGTCTCTATGTAGCGCTGTACTAGGGCCTTAATGACTCGGAGGCGATAGGATCCTTGCTGTCCTTCCCCAGGCCCTGCCCCTGCCCCGGGATTGGCCTGGAATGGGAAAACCAGAGGGTAAGAGAGACTCTACCCTCACCACCAACCATTCGATAAGCACTGGGCCCTCCCCCAGATGATAAAGGTTGGAGGCCAAGTCTGCAGACCTTTCTGTCCTTGGAGGCCACATAGCTAGACCCTGGTACAGTCTTGGAAGGCAGAAGGAAACAGAAGCTGGGCAGGCTGGGTATAAGACAGCTGGAGTGGTTAGGGCAGTGCAGGGGCGGGTAGGGGCGGAGACAAAAATTTTGAGTCAGGCACATTTGAGTTCTCTCTCCTGCCACCAATCCTACCTTGGTTTTCTTGAGTTTGTCCAGTTAACTCTGCCCTTCAAATGCTGCAGAGGGGGAAACTAGGGGATGTGGGAAAGTGTCTGCATGGAAATTATGCAAATTGGAATGATTGGCTTACGATCCAGGCACAGGCCCCACAGCAGTACCGAGAGGGCAAGCGAGACCTGTGGATGGGGCAGACAGTGGAGAGAGAATGGAGGCCTGGCAGGCAAAGCACTGGACTGGGAAGATAGAGGCCCAAAGCCCAGCTTAGTGACTTAGCAGCTCAGTGCCCCAGGCAAGTTACTCAGTTTTGTCAGGTCTGAGGGTCTCCAAATTTAAAACAGAAATGGTAGAAATGCCTCTTCCCAGGTCAGTACTTTCCTGGCAGAGAGTAGGGGCTCTCTGATTGCTTAGAAAATAATTATTTTTATCTAGTTTTAACTTCTCTCTAAATAAGTTATAGTTAGCATATTGACTCATTAAAAAAGCCAAGTGTTTTATGAAATATTGTCAGGGGAAAGATGGGATTGACCAAGCTGGGCAGGCATAAGTATGAGAGGGAATGCTAGGTCTTTTATAGCTACAGAGTATACAAAGCATTTTCTTTGTATGAAACAAGGAATAAGAACTTAGGGAGGCCATTTCCTGAGGATGCAGGACCGGTGGGAAGGGACATCTGATTGGATCACCAATGAGGAAGTGAGCTAGGAGGGGACAGCTGGGAGAAGGGTGGGGCTGCAGTGGGGGAGGGCCCAGCAGGACCAAGTGGCCCTGCCCATCCAGGACTGGACACAGGCCCAGAGAATTGGGTACAGCCTCAGGTGAGTCTCACTCTAGGGTACAGCAGCCTAAGCAGATGGTTTGCAAACAGGCATCCTGCAGTCTGAACTGGAACAGGAAGTGACCAGGGGAAAAGGGTGGTAATTCCAGAATTCAGAGTCAGAGGTCCATCAGGGTGAAGGAGATGTCCACATGGGATCGCCCGGAGCCAGACAGTGGTGGGAACAGGGAACCCTGAGCATTTAGTTTCTTGTAAGTGTCTTGTTTTCCCCATGCTGAGCACATGCTGTTGCCTATGCCCAGAACTCCCCTCTCTGCTGTGTCTGCCCACCAACCTTCTGCTTACCCTTCAGGGTTCTGTTCTGCTCTCAAGGGCTTTGGGAAGATCCCTGGCTACTGAGTCTGGACCCAGGGCCTGTCAGGTGTGCCCTATGTTTCTCTCCATCATGGGCTTGCTGTCCTGTGCAATTATCTGTTTCCTTCTGCTACACTAGACTGGCAGCACCTGCAGGAACCACCGTGATGCAGATCTTTTCTTCCAGTGGCGGTGCTGGTAAGTGTTTGTTCAACAAACTATGGGCCAATCAAGGGATCCAGGGGCCTTGCCCGGAGTCTCTGGCTTAGAGAGATCCTCAGGTAACATGTTTTAAAAGATGGATAGGACCCTCTTACAGACCTGGCTTTTTTTTTTTTTTTTTTTTTTTTTTTTAAAAGATTTTATTTATTTGACAGAGAGAAACACAGCCAGAGGGGGAACACAAGCAGGGGGAGTGAGAGAGGGAGAAGCAGGCCCCCCGCCGAGCAGGGAGCCCGATGCGGGGCTCGATCCCGGGTCTCCGGGACCATGACCCGAGCCGAAGGCAGTGGCCCAACCAACTGAGCCACCCAGGCGCCCCCAGACCTGGCTTTATCGCTGCTCTGAAATAGGATGGGGCTCCCAGGCCAAGCATGGGTCCGGGAACAGATAATGAGAGGTAAGGCAGCTCCTTGGAGGCCCAGCCTCCTCTCTCAGGCCTCTATCAGCCATTTAATTTCCCAGTTTGTGGAGCATTTTCCCTTATTTTCTTAACTCCTTTTTTTAAAAATAATTTTTTATTTATTTGACAGAAACACAGCTAGAGAGGGAACACAAGCAGGGGGAGTGAGAGAGGGTGAAGCAGGCTTCCCGCTGAGCAGGGAGCCCAATGTGGAGCTTGATCTCCGGTCTCTGTGATCATGACCTGAGCCGAAGGCAGATGCTTAACCAACTGAGCCACCCAGGCGCCCCAACTTTTTTTTTTTTTTTAAACATTCAATCATGTCTTGGCTCAGTTTAGGGCAAAGAGGTTTGTCTAAAATCTGGAGCTTTTTTCTTTTTGATGGCAAAAAGATTGTGTAATAATAGTGATAAAAATACGATACTAAAAAGGACTGTTTGGGGATTCTTCTGTGGCTCAGCCTCAAGCAGCTGCTTAAGGCTGCAGGACAGGTCTGAGGCAAGTAGGGTGAGTGTGGCTTGGGAGCAGGGCAGTACGGATTTCTGTTTAAGCCAGGTAACCCATAGTTGGAAATCTAGGAAACGGCCAGAGCCAGGAACAGGGAAAGGCGGCCAGGTGTGAGAGGAGGACGTGGGAAATGGCTTTGTGTGGAACATACCAAAAAGAAAGACAAGGGGTGTGCAGATAAACAGGCAGTGTAGACAATACAGGTGATTGCCAGCATGAGGAAGACCACTGACAAGCAGAGGAGGTACTCACAAAGGTGGGGATTGGCGGGAAGTCTGGCTTCCTGGTTTGGCAGCAGGAGCAGCAACAGCAGATGAAGTGGAAAATTCTCCTGAGAGATTTGGAGGGGCCGGAAAGCAGTCAGTCAGGAGATGGAGTCTAGGGAGCTGGGAGGGGGATGCTGGATGCTTGGGAGGTGGGCAGTGAGAGCCCCGAGGGCATCACCTGAGAAGGTAGAAGAGGGCCTTGGGGGAGGGCAGGATGTTGAAGGGCACAGGTAGCGTCAAGCCCTCTCGGAAGTAGGACAGGTAGAGCTTGGAGCGAGCGAACTTCCACTCCACATCTGCGTCATCCTGGGGCCGGGAGGCAGGGACTCTGCAAGGGCCACTTTGGTACCCAGCTATCCTGCCCACCCCATCTGCCTCAAGCTCCCCTGATCTCCATGCCTCATCTTTTGCCGTGTGCCCACCACTGCCTTCTCCCCATTCCCATCTATCACCCACATTTCCCTCTCTGGCTCCCCCTTCCCTCTCTTTCTCCTCAGTCTTTCATCCTCTGACATCCAATTCCTGCCTGTGCTCTCCAGCCACAAACCCTAGCTCATCCATCTTCCCTCTCCCTTCTCAAGTTCCCACTTTTCCACAACTCACCCTTCCTCCTAACCATGAAGGGGAAAGAGCACCAGATTTGGGTCTGGAGAAATTAATAGCATTCCTAAGAGAAGGAAATGAGGCCTAGAAAGGAACCCTTACCCCAAACCACAAAACAAGACAAGAATGGAAGCCGACCAGGAACCCAACTGTTTGGACTCCTTGCATTCTTTTCCTCTCCATCCCTGGGTCCCTTCTTCTCCCTGGCCTCAGCTGGCCTCAGCTCACCTCAATCTTCTGGAAGGAGTTGGTAATCATGGCAATGAGCATGTTGAGCAGCACAATGACCATGACAATGGTAAAGATGCCATAGAGGGCTCGGCCCACAAATTCAGGTACCAGAAACTGAGGCATGTCTACGACGCTGTGCTCCTCCATGCCAAACATGGTCCAGAATAGAAACTGGAACGTCTCGTTGAAACTGGCACGCAGGGCCGAGAAAAGGATAGGATGTGAGGGGTGGGAGGAGAGCCCGAGTGCCACCTAGACATACTCCTCCTCACCCTCCAGGACCCAGACAAGGGCATTCTGCTTCCATGAAGCCCTCTGGGCCACCCTGGCCCATATTGACTCTCTTCATTTCTGAGTTCACACTCATTCTTTCAGTAAACCAATATTTACTGAGCATACAGCAGTGCCAAAGGTGCTAAGGAGGCATCCATGAGAGAGTGGAGGCATTAAGACCAGTTAAGAAACTTGTGTGGTCAGGGTGCCTGGGTGGCTCAGTTAGTTGGGTGTCTGACTCTTGATTTCAGCTTAGGCCATGATCTCAGAGTCGTGGGACTGAGAGTCATGTGGGGCTCTGTGCTGAGCCTGCAGCCTGCTTGGGATTCTCTCTCTCCCTCTCTTTCTGCACCGTCGCCCCCCCTTCCCAGGCTTGTGCATGCTGTCTCTCTCTCTCTAAAACAAAAGAAAAAAGAAAAGAAAAGAAGAGAAAAGAAAAGAGAAGAAGAGGAAAGAAAACTTGTCATGGTCTGGGTGAGAGGGGATGGTAATTTGGACCACAGCAGTAGCAACTCCAGTGCCACCTCTTCCAGGAAGCCCTACTGAACTCCCTTCTCTAGCCCCAGTCGAATGTGCATGTCTGTTAGTCACTCACAGACCCGATGACATTCTCCCTCCTCTCAAATTTATTTGTGAATCTGTCTTAATCCCTCCATTTCAGCCCCAGTTCAGGCCTCGATTATTGCAACTGCCCCTGTGGCTAGTCTCCGGCTTCAGTCTCTTGTTAGTCTATCCTCCACACGGAATCCAAGGTGCTCCTTCTAATTGCTCATCAGAGGTATTGCACTTCTGCTTGTCAGGCTTTAAATGCTCCTAACTGCTCTCAGTCCAGATGCCTACCATGCAACCTCCCTTGGCTAGCAGAAATGTGTTTGACTTAATTAGGTGTCATCCATGAATGAACAGCAGAGCACAGGAGGGCTCCTGCTGCCTGTGCCATTGTGGGGTGACTGGTAGCACCAGGACCCAGGTAGGCCGGCACGAGTTGTTGCTGTCCCTGATGCTAAGATTCATGGTTTAAACTGTGTAAGCTCAGTTCCTTTAAGGTAGCGCCCTGAAGGTGGGATGTCAACAATGGTTCTTGGCAACAGGACTGGTCTAAATAAAGCTTCCATTTATGCGGAACGAATGACAAAGCCTTGACCCATATCCACAGGCCCCAGCATGGCTCCTTCAGCAACATCAATAAAACCATCCCATAGTTGCAGTCATGAAGAATTTATAATGGCATCATTGCTTTAAAGGCCACTAGGCGCAACCTGGCCAGCCTGGGAAAGCCCAAGCTTCCTAGGAGGATGTTCATGAGCTCCGTAATCTGGCCTTTCTACCCTCTCCAGCTTACTCTCAGAATTCCCTTCATATGCCAACCGTGGAATACACCTTGCAATTCTCCAACCATACGCCCCTGCTTTGGTGCATGTTCCCTTTCTGCCCAGGATACCCTGCACCTTCTCTGAAGCCAATATCCTTAGAGGTGGAGTCCAGATACTCCCTTCTCTATGATATCTTTCCTGATTACCTAAGGCAGAGAAAGGGGCTTTCCCCTCGGGGTAGCCTCAACATAAGCCCTCCTTCCTCACAGCACTTAGCGCCCCAGATTGAACTACCTTCTTCATGAGACTGAGTCTAATTCACTTCTTCTGTCTCTGCTTCAACAACAATAACAAAAAGCCCAGCACAGCTGAATGACAAGGTGAATGGGCATAAAATGTGGGCAAAGGAACAAATAGACAATGAATGAGTGAATAAACAGATAAAAGAATTATTGGCTATATTTGGGGAGAACTGAGCATCAAAAGGAATAATGAACTATAATGCATTCTTATATTTTAAAAAAAGTCTGCCTCTTTAGTGATTTTCAGAAAAGAGAGCATTTCTTTATTGAAGGACGCCACAGATAAATGTAGGAGGAATAGCAGTAGAAGAACACCAAGATTCATCTATGGATGCTAAAGCCAGAGTCAAAGTTGCAAAGGAACAGGTTAGTCACATGGTCTCCACATATCTTTCCATTGCTAAAAGAGCATCCTTAGAAACTTTACAAGGAAGAGGTTTGCTAGACCATTAGACTTGCCAAAGGGCTACACTGACATCTTCTGTCTCCCAGTGGGACACAATGGAAAACCCACATCATCAGCTAGGTTGTGTTCTTGCCAGAATTGCTTGACTTGAATCTTCCCACAAGGAACCAGTCTGATAAATCCCAACTATAGAACACTCTGCAATATACCTTGATCTGTATTCTTCAAAAAAGTACATTTGTTATGAAAGACGAAGAAAAGATAGAGGGCCTGTTTGCAGATTAAAGGAGACTAAAGAGATATGACAACAAATGCTCCCAGACTGGATCTCAGATTTTTAAAAAGCTAGAGAGGGGCGCCTGGGTGGCTCAGTTGGTTGAACAACTGCCTTCGGCTCAGGTCATGATCCTGGAGACCCAGGATCGAGCCCCACATCGGGCTTCCTGCTTTGGCGGGAAGCCTGCTTCTCCCTCTCTCAGTCCCTCTGCTTGTGTTCCCTCTCTGGCTGTGTTTCTGTCTGTCAAATAAATAAATAAAAATCTTTAAAAAAAAAAAAAGCGCTAGAGAGACTTTTTCCTTGGGTGGGGGCACCTGGGGAAATTGTAATAAGAACTATATAGTAAATAATCATTTGGGATCAATATCAAATTATTTATCTATTTTTTAAAAAATATTTTATTTATTTATTTGACAGAGAGAAATCACAAGCAGGCAGGGAGGCAGGCAGAGAGAGAGGAGGAAGCAGGCTCTCTGCTGAGCAGAGAGCCCAATGCGGGCTTGGATCCCAGGACCCTGAGATCATGACCTGAGCCGAAGGCAGGGGCTTTAACCCACTGAGCCACCCAGGCGCCCTGTTTATCTATTTTTTAAAGTAAGCTCTACACCCAATGTGACATTTGAACTCATGATCCTGGGAGCAAGAGTTCCATGCTCAATTGAATGAGTCAGCCAGGTGCCCCTTGGTATTAAATTTTTTAAGTGCAGGGGCATCTGGCCAGCTCAGTCGGTAGAGACTGGGACTTTTGATCTCAGGCTCAAGCCCCACGAGGGGTGTACAGCCTACTTAAAAAAGAAAAAGAAAAAAAAAAGAGGAAGAAGAAAGAAAAAAATTTTTTAAATTTAAGATTTTATTTGTTTCAGAGAGAGAGAGGGAGGGAGCATGAGCAGGGGAGGGGCAGAGAGAGGGAGAAGCAGACTCCCCACTGAGCAGGAAGCCCCACTCAAGGCTTGATCCCAGGACACTGAGATCATTACCTGAGCCTGTGGGGAGCCCAGAGCCAGGCTGGCGTCAACAGTTGAGTAAGAGCTCCTGAACTCGCCAGCCTGGGCGTTTTTGTCTGGTTAGGCTAGAGTTAATAGTTGAGCGAAACTCCTGGTGCCCGCCTATGTGGGCCTCTGCCCTTGCGAGTCGAAGGCCAGTTAATCATGTTCTGTTATAGACATAAATATGTAGACATGTGCTGTGCCTCCCTTTTTCTTTATTGTTAGTAGTTTGGTGGGAACAAAGAGAATCGTTGTCATGGGAAAGAGATATGGGGAACTGTGGGGGTATGGACGGAATTCTTGCTGTAATTTTCCCACTATAGATGTTTCTGCATGATTGTGCATTGCTCAGTATATAATGACTTGTAGCCTTGAATAAAATCGGCACTGTTTGGACACCATCCACTTTGCCTCTCCTGTCCCCATCTCTTTCCTTTCGCCTTTGTTTCACCATCTTGCCCTCAGGTTCAGCTTACACTGTCGCACCGGCCGCGACATGAGCCGAAGGCAGACATTGAACCGACTGAACCACCCAGGCACCCCAAAATAAATAAAATTTTTGAGTGTGATAATGGTTTTATGGTTATGCTCTTAGGAAACATGAAATATTTGGGGATGAAATGTGGCAAACATCGTCAATTGATAGAGCTAGGTGCAGGGTAGATGGGTGTCCACTGGGCTTTTAACTGTTTCATAGGATTGATATTTTTCAAAATAATAAGCTGGGGAAGAAAGTGAGTAAATGAATGAGTTAGCAAACAAATGAATGAGTGTGAAGCAATGACAGAGTGAATTATTGCCCAAACAAGAGATTAATTATAAGAGAATAGAGGAGGAAGAAGTAGAAGGAGAGGAAGGCAGAATTGATCACTAAGCCCCAGGCTGTTCCAACCCAGACTCCCACCTGCCCATCCTGCCTTTGTCCCAGCATACTTGCCCAGCCTCTCCGTCTCCTGGTAGGGCACATAGATGTTGTTGAGACCACAGAGGAAGGCGGTCAGGATGATCATGAGGATGAACATGAACCTGGGAGAGGAAGGGATGAGGATGGGTCAGAGAAAGTCTCCACTTTGGGAGAAGTCAGGTTCTGGGAAGAGGGATCAGGACTCAGTATCTCTTGACAGGTATTGAGTTTGGTGACTATTAAGAATAGAGAAAATAGGGGCACCTGGGTGGCTCAGTTGGTTAAGCAACTGCCTTCGGATCAGATCATGACCCCGGAGACCCGGGATCAAGTCCCACATGGGGCTCCCTGCTCGGCAGGCAGCCTGCTTCTCCCTCTCTCACTCCCCCTGCTTGTGTTCCCTCTCTGTCTGTGTTTCTCTCTGTCAAATAAATAAAATCTTAAAAAAAAAAAAAAGAATAAAGAAAATAGGGATGAGAAAGAAGTCACTTAAAATGGTGCCAGGGGCACCTGGGTGGCTCAGTTGGTTTTTGGATCTGGCTCTTGATTTTGGCTCAGGTTATGATCTCAAGGTCTTGGAATCAAGCACCTCACTGAGGTCCGCGCTCAGCGGAGAGTATGCCTAAGAATTCTCTCCCTCTCCTTCTGCCTACCTCTCCACACCCACATCCCCACCCCTACTCATATGCATGCTCTCTCTCTAAAATAAATGAATAAAGCTTAAAAATAAATAAAATAAAATGGAGCTGAGGCAGGTGCTCTTCCTGGAGAATGAAGGGTACTGAGTTGAAGCAATCAGATCTGGGGATGAGCCAGTCTCCCAGGCAGGGACTGAGATGCTGAGATGTGCTTCAAGGATGAGTGAGTCAGAGAATCCTACTGGACAGGACTTATAATCACCAGAGTCTGAGTCATACAGCGTGGGTAGCAGAGTGGTGGGGAATTTCACAAGGAGATGCAGTGGAGTCTATCAGGGGAGGTTGCTCTGAGCAGGGATAGTACGCACCGGATCATGTCATCAATCATCTTGCCAATAGAAATCTGCAGAGTGCCCAGTGACTCATGGGCTGGCAGAATGTAGGCCAGGCGGGTGAAGCTGAGCATGCTGGTGACAGCAAACAGCACCTCTGCCAAGAACTGGGGGTCCTCGGTGTGCCACTCACTTCGCTCTGTGCAGGGTGGAATGGGAGCTGAGTCTGAGAGCCAGGGGAGAGAAGGGACTGGAGGATTCATGCTAAGTCGGGTGTGGGGGCGTGGGCCACTCACCAGCCGTGGTGAAATAGTGGCAGACAGCCCCATCGGGGGCATCCCTGCAGTGTGTGTGGGCAAGCCCTGCCAGAAGGAGGCGCAGCGCGAAGGCTGCCAGGTACAGGGACAGGATGACCATGTCCAGGAAGTTCCACCAGTCCAGGAGGTAACTCCGCAGGCCCTCGATCCACACCTCTTTGCATTCAAACCACAGGAAACCTGAAAGTGGCGGTAGGGGGAGAGCTAGGTTATGGTGTGGGGACACCTACCCATGGAGGGCCGAGAGCTAAAATACCACGGGGACAGAGCTGACAAAACAAACATGCGATCTACGTAAGGACATTGTAATCATCCGTGAAAAAAGGACTCCTGGGGCACCTGGGCAGCTCCGTGGGTTGAGCCTCAGACTTTTGATGTGGGCTCAGGTCATAATCTCAGGGTGGTGAGATCGCGCCCCACGACAGGCTCTGTGCTGGGTGTGGAGACTGTTTAAAATTCTCTCTCCCTCTCCCTCTGCCCCTCCCCACCTTGCTCGTGGGCTCACTCTCAAAAAAATAAACAAATAAATACAAACCTCCGGCCTGAGGCAGACTAAGCTGTGGTGTGGCCCATACTGATGAGTCCGGGCAGTGGATATGCATAAACTAACACCTGAGAAAGGCTGGTATGGGGAGGGAATGATTTAAATCTGTTTCTGCCTGCCTTCCACTGAATAAATACTGGACAAATACTTTGAGAATATTGATTTGAAGGGGCTCCCAATTACCTGCCTGCTCTGAGGTCCAGGTCTGGGGATTGGGGGTTTCACGGGAGCTGGACCCCATTAGCCAAGTAATCCTGCTGCATTGTGCTCTTTTCCATTCCCTAGATACAGGTGTGTGCTGTTTCTGTCTCCCTAGAAGGCCCTTCCACACCTGTTTGAAGCCAGGCTCACCGTTATGGCCCAGGTCGAATACCACCTCTTCTGCAAGGCCTTCCCTAAGCAGGTGGGGTGAGGTTCCCCCCTGCACTCGGCTCTCACAGCTTCCTTCAGATCTCCGTGGTACCATTAACCACTGGGTACTGTGGAATATCTCTTCCTGGGTCTGTCTCCCCTCACTTCCCCTGAACTTTGAAACTCTTAAGGTCAGGGACCATGTCTGATTCATCTCCTTGTCCACAGTGCCCAGCACAAGGCCTAAGAGTCACTATTAAGCCAACGTTCATTAAGCTCCTACCATGTGCCAGTGGGGCCCGGAGGTGAGTAAGACAAATACAGTCCCTGGTCTCCCAGGATGCTAGCGAGTGAGACAGGCAAGTAGCCCAGTGGTTACAGTCCAGTGTGGTTAATACTTGGATTGAGGAGCAGGGGAATTTGAGAGTGGTTAGGAACAGAACCTCGCCCTGATTCGGGGGCCAGGGAGAGCTTCTCAAAGGAAGTGACCTTAAGCTGGGATTGGAAGGAGGCGCAGGGGGAGCCAGCCAGGTGACAGGGCAGCGTGGGCAGGGGCCAGGGCTGGGCGACTATCTCATGAGCCTGGGGTAGATGTTGTATGGGTGGATGGAACCATATTTAACTGGTTGGGGCTTTATTCACAGTAGGGTAGCAGCAAGCACTTAGGGCATGAAGAAATGCAGAGTTGTGTTCCTTAAGACATTTCTCCCCCCGTGGGCAGGAACAGAATTGGTTTTATCTCCACTTAGCATAGGTCTGTCATGTTTAGCAAATCACTGGATGAGAAACTTTTCCTCTTGGACTGCTCTTGTTTTCTTTCTGAGTTTCCTGGCCAGATTTCCTTTCGGGCATCACTGACTGGCTTGGTACAGGGTGGACTAGCGGACTCAGCCTACTGGCAGCTTGGGGGGTTTGCTGACTAAGCTGGAGCTGCATGAGGGGAGGATGGCTGAGGAAGTGGCCAATAGCACGGCCTGCTGAGCTGACCCACCAGAGGTTAGGTAGGGCTCTGGGGATTCTTATAATGGCCTTTGCTGAATTGTTTAAGAATACTTGATTCTGCTCTAGAAGAAAACCGACGGAATGGATGAAACTCATGTACTAAGCGTAGATAAGTTAGTTATTTGGGTGACATGTTGAACAAATAAAATGATTAGAGCATATGTGGGTGAACATACAAAGAAAGGGATGGGTACTGAATATACACGTGGCAGAGGAAGCCCTCAGGATTCCCTCAGGATTCGTCGACTTTGAAATCAGCTACCCACTAGTAATACCCATTCTGGCCCTCTGTGTCCTTTGCACAAGGATTGCAGAGGAGGCTTGCAGCTGCCCATCAGGATGGTTAGCAAGCTTCACCTATGGCCAGACATACCCCCACATCTCTCCCATAGATGAAGTATTGGGGCCAGGCAAGTTCTGGCTGTTGGAGCTCCTGCTTGGACCTCAACTCTGCTCCCCTTAACCACACCATCCCAAGTATACCATTCAGGGATTTAATAAGCTATAAGGCTTAGGCATCTCAGTTTGGTCTGTGAGCCCTTCTATTCCATGACTTTGGGGACAAGATTGCCTGCTGGTGTACACTGGGGCTACCACGACACCAGGGTACCCTCTCATCTGACACTATGGACCCACATCTTATTTGTGAGAGGACAGGAATGTCCAGAGTAGGGCAAGTATGGCGCCCTTGCTCAGGGAGTCTTATCACAGGGCTAGATCCCCTACCTAGGGGTGAACAGAAAAGGTCCCTTAGTGTGGAAGACAGCCCAGAGGGGTTTGGTTTTATGTTAGGGCAGTGAGAGGGCCCCCCACTGGAGTAGTTATTTTGAAAAACACAGAGGAAGCCCACTAAGGGGACCGCTACAAATAAAAGGCCTCACCCATGTACCTGTGACCCAAACCATATGTAGGGAGGTCTCCCAGACGCTCTGGCTGCGACCGCGGAAGGTACTCAGCTGTGTCTCCATGGCCAGGGACTCGCCCAGCAGGAAGAGGAGGAACCACAGATAGGAGGCAGAGTGCAGCAGGAACTTCAGCACTGGAATCTTCAGCAGGCGGCCCAGCTTGGGGGCAAGGAGGGAAAGTGAGACTCATCTCAGAGGCCTGTCACATCTCCCTGCTTCCTGGGAGAACTGACAGACTCCTCCTTTCACTCATGCATGTATTCAGGCTTTTATTGAGCACATACTACATTCCATATCTATTTTCTTCACAACTGTATGAGTATTACTATTCTCTGCTTTTTTCAGCTAAGGAATTGAGGATCATAAAGGCAAAGGAACTTTCCCTTGGAGGCCCCACAGGCTCCTCGAGTTTGGGTTCAACCAAGTTAAAAAATAAATTCATCATCTTCTATCTCAAACTTGTTCCTT
The DNA here is from genome assembly GCA_004023965.1 of Spilogale gracilis. Classification (NCBI taxonomy): domain Eukaryota; kingdom Metazoa; phylum Chordata; class Mammalia; order Carnivora; family Mephitidae; genus Spilogale; species Spilogale gracilis. Next base: position 20,302 of record PITA01020981.1, on the reverse strand, counting down.
CTCTTCCTCCTGTGTCCCCATCTTAGACAAGGACCATCTCCCTAACTCCTGCCCTACTCCCCCCCATCCTCATGCCTCTAGTAGAGAGAGCCTTCTCAAACATAAAACTAATGGGATTGCTCCCTTCATCAAAATCCTACAACGGCTTCCTTCACTGCTTATAAGGCTCTGCTAGATCTAGCCCCTGCCGCTTCCCACCACTTGCTATTTCTACTTACATTTTAGCAACACCGGCATTCTTTCAGTTTGACTCATCCTGTATGTTCTCCCTCCCCTGGCCCTTCCGAGATGCTCCTGCTTCCTGGAGAACCACTCTCCCTGGCCCTCACCCACCTAATATCACTTGCCCTTCATTAGATCCCCAGTGCCAGGCCTGATACCTGGCTCACAGCAGGGCTTCAAGGAGATACTTGTTGAGATGAAGGAATAAAAACTTCTGGGTCTGTAAAGGCTCTTGAAGAATTTGTAGACTGGGGTTGGCGGTTCTCTTTAGGGAGCATAGGGTTATATATAAAGATCAAGTTTGGAGGCAGAGAAACCTTGTTTAAATCCTGACTGTGCTATTTTGTGTGTCGCCTGGACAGAAAGAGCACTTCTGTTCCCCGTGCCGTCTGTATAAATCAGCATCAGACCAACTTCCCAGGGCCCCTTCAGGAGACTCAATGGCTGCATTAGCAAAGGGCTCAAGAAATGGCAGTAATCATTAGCTTTGTTCTTAGTACCCGGGACTTGGGTGCCAGCCAGTAGCCGAGGCAGAGGAAGGGCATGGTGAGGAAGATGAGGAAGGCGACAAAGAGCTTCCAGATGGTGGTGCTTCCACGCCAGCCAGCCAGGTTCCCACACCAGATGGAGGACAGGACCTGCTGGCAGATGGGGTGTGCTACAAACTAAGCAGAGATGACACGTGAGCAGAGTGGGCGGTTACCAGGCAGGGAAGAGAGACGGGGGGCCAGCTGGGGCTGTAGTCCTTCCTTCCCTGCTATAAGGATTGAACATATTTCTTTTCTTCTCAGGGCAGCCGGCTCAGAAGAGAGGCAACTCATGTGTTGTGTGACCTTGGGCAGACACTAGATCCCAGACCCCACCCCTCTTTGGGCCTTGGCTTCTTAGTCTATGAAGGAGAGGTTGAACTCAAAGATTTTTCTGCACTCTCTGGATACCACCTTCTGTTTTTCTTTTTCTTTTTCTCCCCCCGCCCCCAGCAATCTCTGTACCTAATATGGGGCTCAAACTCACAACCCAGAGATCAAGAGTCCAATGCTCTACTGGCTGAGCCAGCCAGGCACCCCCAGACCCCACATTCTTGAATTTAAGGCAGCAATGGGTAGGACTAGGTATCCAAGTCCCAGAACCCTCAGGGGTTCTTGTCTTGTTAGAGATGTGAGGTAACCAGTCTTGAGGCAGGGAGGAGGAGGGAAAGTAGGGTTTGGTGTTCTGGAGGACAGGGCCAGGAAAGCCATTATGAAGGGAGGTTTTTGAGTAAGCTCCTGGTGGGATAGGATACCTGAGGGTGGGGAGGCTAGAAAGAAAGCACGTCTTTAGCTTACGGGAGGGCAAGTAACAAGGTGGGGAATAATGGAATCACTTGGTACCTAAGCCCTTGGTGATCAAGTCTAATCTTTCTGAATAGAGAGAGATACCGAAGTCTAACAATAGAAGAAGATTGGACCAAACTTATTCCATGGACCAGAGGCAGAGCTGAGTAAAACCCAGATGTCTGGGCTGAAGGTAGGGCCTGGTGGGTCATAGGACTTCCAAGGACTGGAGAGAGTTTAGGGGCTTAGACTAAAGGTAAAAAGAGAGGTAAGGAGACCCACAGGGCCAAGGGCCTAGATAGAAGGGTGCTCGCGACTGGAGTCTAGGAAAGCAGGGAGAGGACTTATTTGGGTTGCCCCGGGGGATACCTAGCCATGGCCGGGCAGGGATGGGGGCAAGGGTCGGGGAGGTGAGTAGGGCCCAACTGACCCGCTTCTGGTTGTAGTTGATGGCCAGTCGCAGCCTTGCCAGGTTGGGGATGCCTTCCTCAAAGGCCTGGCCCAGGCCCTCAGCCTCAGGTTCAGTCTCGTCCTCACCCCGATCATTGAGCACTGCAGTGACCTCGCTCTGGTTCCGGCACATGCCCAGCAGTTCAAAGCCGTAGTCCTGGCTCAGCGACTCCAGGGCAATGTACTCGGGCTGCAGGGAAGCAGATGAGTGTGGCCACCCTAGGGACCTAGCCTCAGCAAGTCAGCCCCGCCCTCCCGACAAAAGGCCTGGGCCCCCTCTGTCCTGCTGTGGATCATCATGCTCCCACATCTGGTGTCACCTGGAGTCGTCTGTCCCTTTCTTCTCTGCCACTCCAGCTCTCCTCCTTGCTGTGAGGGCCTCTTGTGTCAGCTTTGCTTCTCTGGTGTTCTGGCTGCCTCGTCACTAAGTCATTACAGCCCAAACCCCTCTGCTGCCTTTGCCCATCCCTTGTACCTCCCCCTTCTGGTCTGTTTCCCGTCCTGCTTCTCATCCTGCTCTGCATGCCTCTCTTGTGTTCGTTTGTTTTTTTGAGCACCTGCCTTACATGAGAAGCTGGCAATTTTAGAAGCAGACACGGGTAGGGCAGTTCTTGCCCCCAATTTACCCATCCTAGCCTCGGTTTGACTCAGGACCGCAATCCCAGGGAGAATCCAGGCAAGAATTGCAGGTGAGTCCTAAGCCCAACACTGTCCCTCAGGTGGTGTCCCATGGGGTAGGGGGCTTCCCCTTGTCAGGACTGGAGAGATGACAGTCTCTGCTGCCTCCTTCCGTGGGGCTGCTGTGAGCATGAGGGAAAGTCCTTCGGAAGGACCTCTTTTTCCTACTTGTGAAGTGGGGGCTCTGAGTCTTCCACAACTCAGCTGAAGCAGCATGCTTTTTCCCCAGCTCACCTGGCATGGACCCCATCCCGCCTTCAGCCTCTGTTTCAATAGCCTTGTCTGTTTCCCCACCTAATGGTGATCTTGAGCATGGGACCAAGTCTGCTTGGCACAGAGGGAATGTCAGTAGATGGATGAGGGATGGCACGGGGCTGGTGGTATTCAAGGCTCCTGACGAGTCCCTGCCACCGGGCCTTCCCGGCTCCCCTTCACATGTTCTCTGTCCTGTGTAGGACCCTGCCCTCATCGCCATGTCTACTTTTTCTACCCAACAGCCTTTGCTTACACTGCACCCCTACTGCAAATATCCTCCCGACTCCTCTTCACTTCTATTTAAACCACCTGGCTGTATAGCCAAGATTAATTCTGCTTCTTCCAAGGAGTCCGCCCTGAACACAACAGCTGTAGCCTCCTGACCTCTTTTTTCTGGTTCTCGAAAGCCATGTAGCATTTTTCACGGAGGCATGAAGTGAAGCTGAGCATCCTAGGAGTGGCCTGTCCACCTCACTCTGCCCTCCCCTCTTGGGATCACAAGCCTGGAGCCCCAACACACAGTGCTCGATGTGGGACCTCACAGGAGGTATTCAGAAAGGATGGGTTCCACTGGGTGTCATCTTTGTCTCACTGCTTTTCTGTGTTCTCCCTCCTCCCTTAGACTCAGGGCTCGAGTGGGATCTGTGCTGCCCCTATAAAACTAGGTGCCCCAGAGCGATGGCTCTGTGCCATTAGAATGAGATCTCCCTTCAGGGTGGGATTCTGTAACACCCCATCAAAGTGGAGGGTCATGCAGGTCCTGATCTCAGGGTCCTGGTATTGATCCCTTGAGCTTCCTCCCCGCTTGTGCTTTGTCTCAAATAAACAAAACCTTTTTAACAACAAAATGGAGGGTTACTGAGGACAGTTTAAGGCCTCATTATCTTTCTGTTGTTTTCCACTCCCCAGAACCCACACCACACACCCATCCCTGCCAGCGTGAAAGGACAGATACAGGGGACCAAGGGCAGGAGGGAGTACGAGAATCTGACCTTAAACTCGGGTTCCTTGCGAGCAAGACGCCTGAGCTCCCGGCTGAGCTGAAAGGCAGCCAGCATGGCATCCTCACTGGCCAGTGACAGGTGGGCCCTGCTGGCCATGCCGCGGTAGGTGTTGATGCGGGACAGGGAGAACTTGAGCAGGTCATAGCGGCGGGCATTGCTGCACTCGAGGCAGGCGCAGGAGACTGGGTGGGGCCGGGCAATGGTGTGGCCCTGGTCCATGAGCAGCTGGGCGATCTCATACAAGTCCTTCTGGCAGGCCAGGGTGAGGGGAGTGACACCAGGGGCAAAGCGCGAGCCATCGATTGATGAGTCAAAGAAGGCCAGTGAGAAAGACCTAGTGTCCACTTTGCGGCCCTTCTCCCGTTCCAGCCGGGCCAGCAAGCGCTGCACTGCGGCCGGCTGGTTTGTGTCCACTGCCACCAGGAGGGCCTCGTGGATCTGCCGGAAGTCAAACTTGACATTGGCCAACAGCACATCAGTGATGGCCTCATGGCCCAGCCGGATGGCCAGATTGAGAGCTTCCCTCCAGGAGCGGTCATCAGCCTCCTCCACGTTCCTTAGGGGCCCACCTGGCCCACTGCCTGATGCCTCGACCCCTGACTCCAGCAACTGCTGCACTCGGCCCAGGTGCCCCTCCTGGATGGCGGCCAGGAGCAGAGGTGGGAACCTCAGCTTCTTGTTTGCGATCTCTGTCCAGGTGGGCTGTGGCTGGATGATGGAGAGGGTGGACCCCCTGTCTCCAATCTCCTTTGCTTGGGGGCCTCCCTCACCCCTCCACCTTTAAGCCCTCAGCCTAGACATCATACTATTCTGCTTTTGCCTAAACACATACTAACGATGTTATTTTCTAAGTATACTTACTGTCATGCTTATATGTTCTACTTTTCTGAGCATATCCCAAGTACAGTAACTCACTCGCTCCTTACAATAACCCTGTGAGGTAGAAGTGATCATGTCCCCTTCAACAGGAGAGGAAACTGAGGTACAGATATGCTAAGCCACTTACACAGGGTGGGACCCAGGCAGTCTGGCTGAGGAGCTGGTGTTCTTAACTCCCCTTTATGCTACTTTGCAACTCACATAGGAATTATTGTTACTAGTTTTGGATTTCTGCAATCTTTACTAATTCAAAATACCCAAAGTGTGGGATATACTGTAAACAAGTAAACAATTCCATTTATTTCTTTCAATGCTACCACCTTTATCTGTGTATTACTCTGAAATTAATTTCTGTATCAGATATACATCTTATCCTCTAGAATATATAATTTAACTAATGTAATTGTCTTAAATATGAATGTTCCCCCAAATTATGACTGTGTAGGGGATAAATTTCATTTCCATATCTCCTAGGAATCAATCATTTTGGAAATACCCTTTCATACCATAATAACAGCCTCTTGAATAGCTTTGTTAAGCTGTTAATAAATACCCCTTTTACTGAAATATTGGAATTTAGAAAATTGGTCTTGGTTGAAAAAAAATCCTTTTCTTTTAAAAAAAATTGGCTTAAAACTGTGCAGATTTATTCTTACAGTTCTAGAGGTTAGAATTCAGAAATCAGTATCATTGGGCTAAAAAGTCAAGGTGTCAGCAGAACAGGGGCCCTCTAAGGGAGAATCCGACTCCAGCTTCTAGAGCTATGTTCCCCACATTCCTTAGTTTATGGCCACCTCCTCCATCTTAAAAGCCAGCAGCACTGAAGATTACAAACATTTCCTTAGTCAACATTTTATTATGTAGATTCTTAGGTGAGGAAGGGCCAGGCCTGGATCTGGCCAGGGGCCCCCTTCCTCCCCACAGGAACCCAACACAATGGGCCAGTGTGGGTAGCCTGAGAAAGGGTAGGGTAAAGCAGGTGGACAGTGCTGTGCAGGGAGTCTAACACGGGATCTGCCCAGGACCCAGCTCCCATTTTGTTGACTCCATCTCCCAGCTGCTCATCCCTCTGAGAGTCCCAGAGCCTCTGAAAGACAGGTCCAGACATGTCTACACACAAGGGTCTTTGACCTGGGCTTTCCCCTCCCCTCAGCTCTGTCCAGGCCTCCTAGGAGATCCTAATGCTCCTTCCCCACCAACCTTCCCTGGCTTTGTCCTCTCCTACATTTTTTTTTAAAATATTTTATTTATTTATTTGACAGAGAGAAACACAGCCAGAGAGGGAACACAAGCAGGGGGAGTGAGAGAGGGAGAAGCAGGCTTCCCGCCGAGCAGGGAGCCCGATGTGGGACTCAATCCCGGGTCTCTGGGATCATGACCTGAGCTGAAGGCAGTTGCTTAACCAACTGAGCCATCCAGGTGCCCCTGTCCTCTCCTACTTTGGGGGGCATTTCTCCCTCAGAGCTGTCTCCTCCCTTTCTTATATCAGGTTTAGGTGCCTCCCCTCCCCACCTCCACCTCCCCACTGCTCTTCTCTCTGGGCCCAGGTTTGGGGCTCCAGGGACCTTCCTCCACCAACATGGCAATATCTATCACCTGTATGGCAGCTAGGATGTCCTCTCTGCCCCTGTGGCTATATCTATTGTTTTAATTATGGCCAGAAATGGAAGCAGGATGAGGGAAAGTAGGAAAGCAGGCCTCTTACCGTGAGGAGGTCCATGGCTGCACCCGCCTATGCTGGTAGGGATGGAAGGACTTAACTCCTGCCCTGTCTGCTCCCTTTACTGTGCCCAGCTTCCTCTTTCCTACCCTTGAGTTCAAAACCCCGCCCTGGGCCCTCCCTTTGCCAGGACCAGCTGCTCCCCCTCTGCTCTGTACTCTGGAGACCAGAGGACCTGGTAAGTACCACACAGTGGAAACTTCTGGGAAAGGAGAGAGGACATAGTTGCTCAAGAAAGGTGAGAATAGAACTGAGAATCTCACAGGTGGAGTGGACCTTAGAGACCCTCTGGTCCAATTGCCTCATTGTACAGATGGGGACTGGGATTTGCCCAAGGTTCCATAGCCGAGCCTAGACTCCTTAGTCATCAACCCATCTGATCCCTAGAATAGCTCTGCAAGCTGGAGGATGGGGGTTTTCTGTTATTGAGGGTTAATTCTGGGTCCAAGATGAAGAACCTGCTTCAAGTCACACAGTAACACTGTTACCTGATTGTACCTAGGGCGGGAACCCACACAGGATACTGGGAGTTAAGATCACAGGATGCTGGAGGTTAGTCTCATGCTCAAAAATCACTCTCAACTTCCAAGTATATCACAAGATCTTATCTGCCAGGCAGTGCTTTTGTTTCACTCGGTCTCCGTTTTCCTTTCAGGAAAATAGGCACAAGGGTGCACATCACTCACTGAGACGAAGGTGTTCTGGATTATGTCCCAAAGCCCTAGAGAGAGCACTAGTTCTAACCCAGAAGTTCCAGAGGGGAAAAGGACAGAGCTATCTTGGGAGAACAGGGTGCCATGGTGACAGGAGCCTTGATGACTGGGAGTGGAGAGCAGGCTGGGCCCAGAGGTGCCCTCAGGCAGAGTCCTGAGGGAATGAGTGCAAGGAAGGGGAGAGGGCAGCTTGGCCGTATCCGTTCTTCTCAGCTGTCACAAGCTCCACTCCCCTAGTAGTCCCCTCTAGTCACAGAGGGCAGGGGGGCCAAAACCATAGCACCTCATGGCTCATATCTGAGGGACCTCCCCACACATGCTGGCATGTTCTTCTACTTCTCCTGCTGAGAAGTACAACTGGCATAGAGGGCACTGGACCCAGGAAGCGGGTGGTGAGCTCTCTGGGGAGGACACCCACAGTACGGACTGCGATGAAGATGGTGACGAGGAGGGAGAGGCTGGTTGAGGTGGGGAGAGCTCTCCACAGGTGGCAGCGTGCCGGGGAAGAACCTCAATGCTGAAGGAGCCTAAGGGAAGAGAAGGAGGTTAGCAAAGTTGGGCCCGCTCCCAGGCATGATGCCACCCTCGTGTGGCCGTTTTTGCAGGAAATTTACCCTGGTTGGGTATTCTACACCTGACATTGTCGGGTCGTGAATCTGCCAGACATTTATCAAGGGTTTCCTTGTAGGCCTTACATTGTGCTAGGAGCTGAGGGGCAGAAACCTAGGCTTCTCCTTCTGCACTGTACAGTTCAGGGGTAAAGATAAGCTATGGCCACAAGTGACTGTGATACAAAGCAGAAGTGAGAGGTGCTAAGAACAAGGGAATCTGAGAATACCGCAGGGGCTCAGCTGAGAAAAATGAGCTGAGACCAGAGAAGACCTGGCAAACAAGTACCATTTGAATAGGGACTTTTGGGACCTGGAGGAAAACAGCTGGGAAGGAAATGCTAGGCCTTCTCTGATAGTATTTCCTACTGCTTTGTTTCATGATTTCCTGGGGGACAGGGCCCGTGTTCCTTCCTCAGCTCGGCCGACACAATATAAGCATGTGCTCCAAACCAACTTGTATGTAATTGTGGAGAAGACTGGGAGTCCAAGTTCGAATGTTCCCTGGTAGCATTCCCAGGTCTCCTAACCCTCTTGCAAGTGATGCCTGGTAGTCCCACAATAACCCCTGAGCCCCAGCTCACCTGCACAAATGGGGCACAGTGCACTATCCTGGACCCCACTGCTTTGGGCCTGGAGCTGGTGGTGCTCTCTCTGCCCTTCTTTTGTCATCCCTCTCTGGTTGGGCCATGAAGTCGAGCTAGATAAAGGCCTGTGAGAAAGAACAGTTAAAGACCAGCTTTTAGTAAGAGGCTTTAGGGCTGAAGGAGCCTTGAGTGTGGATAGAAGAGTGTGGACTCCTTGATATGGAGCCAGAAGCCCTGACTGCAGTCCTGGTTTTCCCACTTGATATATCCAACCTCTTAACCTTGGACATCTGAGAACAAAAGTTCTATTACTGCTTTCAGGTTTTTTAAATTATTCTTTTATTGAGATAAAATGCACATACAATAAAATTTATCCTATTAGAGTATACTATTCAACAGTTTTAGGATATTCACAAGGTTGTGTAAACACTGTGACTGTAATTCCAGAACATTTTTATCACCCCAAAAGGAAACCCTAAACCCATTAGTAGTAACTACCCCCACCTCTTCTCTGCCTCAGCCCCTGGCAACTACTATCTACTTTCTGTCTCTATGGTCTGGTATATTCTGGACATTTTGTATACATGCAGTCATATACTATGTGGTCTTTTATGACTGACTTCTGTCACTTAGTATGTTTCAAGGCTCATCTGTATTACAGCTTGCATCAGGACTTCATTCTTTTTCATGGTTGAACAGTATTCTATGGTATGAATAGACGATATCTTGTTCATTTGATCATCAGTTGACGGACACTTGAACTGTTTCCACTTTTGGTGATCATAGATAATGCTGTTATGAGCCTTTCTCTATATGTTTTTGTGTGACCCCTATTATCAGTTGTTGTTTTTTCTTTAAAGATTTTAATTTGAGGGGCGCCTGGGTGGCTCAGTTGGTTGGGCCACTGCCTTTGGCTCAGGTCATGATCCTGGAGAGCCCGGATTGAGCCCCACATTGGGCTTCCTGCTCGGCGGGAAGCCTGCTTCTCCCTGTCTCAGTCCCTCTGCTTGTGTTCCCTCTCTAGCTGTGTTTCTCTCTGTCAAATAAATAAATAAAATCTTAAAAAAAAAAAAAAAGATTTTAATTTGAGACAGAGGGAGAGAGAAGCACAAATCGGGGGAGGGGAGGGGCAGAGGGAGAGGGAGAAGCAAGTCTCCCCACTGAACAGGGAGCCCAACTCAGGGCTCAATCCCAGACCCTGAGATCATGACCTGAGCCAAAGGCAGACATTGAACTGACTGAGCCATCCAGGCACCCGTTATCAGTTTTTGGGGTCTATTCCTAGAACAGAATTGTCATATGGTAACCCTATGTTTAGAATTTTTGAACAACTGCCGAACTGTTCATCAGGATGACTGTAATATTTTACATTTTCACAAGCAGTGAGGAGGGTTCCAATTTCTCCACATCTTTGCCAACATTTGTTATTGTCTTTTTTTTTTTTTTTTTTTTAATTTTTAAAGTAAGGTCGACCACCCCATGGGGCTCGAACTCACAACCCTGAGATCAAGAGTTGCATGCTCTACTGACTGAGCCAGTCAGGTGCCCCTGCTACTACTGTCTTTTGATTACAGCTAAGTACTACTACTAAGTGTGATCACTGTGGTTTTGATGTGTTCTTCTCCGATGGCTAATGATATTAAGCATGCTTTTCTTGTGCTTATTGGCCATTCCTATATCTGCTCTGGAGAAAAGTCTATTCAGATCTTTTGCCCATTAAAAATTAGGTTATCTTTTTATTGTTGACTTGTAAGCATTCTCTATGTAGTCTAGAAACAAGTCCATTATTAAATATGATATGCAAATATTTTCTCAGGTATTCTGTGGGTTCTTTTTATTTTTTGACAGTGTTCTTTGAAACAGAAAAAGATTTCAATTTTAATGAAGTCCATGAGATACAGTGTACTTAATATTCAGATTCTAATTCACTACAGAGCTTCCTCATCTAACTGGCAACAGGTGGACAAGGACATCTTTTCTCTGCTTACCCTCTAGGTCCAGACCCTGAGATCAAGATGCAGACACAAGGGTACTCTCTGACTCAACTAAGACACAAATGGGGGAAGGACAGCTATAGAAGGGCAATAAGGTTTGGGGAGGTGATCTGGGTTTTTCAGGCAGACCTACTCACCTGCAGGCTTGCACTTTCCGTCTCTTCGTCCTGCCCACAACATTCTCTGAGTTCTGCTCCTCTGGTCTGAGCTCTGTGTTAGAAATACTCATTAAATCTAGTGCATTAACAAAAAGGCCCTCCCAAATGATGTTCCTTCTTTTTTTTTTCTTGAAGACTTTATTTATCTATTTGAGAGAAGGAGAGAAAACATGAGCAGGGGGAAAGGGGCAGAGAGAGAGGGAGAACCAGGTTCCCCGATGAGCAGGGAGCCTGATGCGGGGCTTGATCCCAGGACCCTGGGATCATGACCAGAGCCGAAGGCAGACGCTGAATCGACTGAGCCACCCAGGTGTCCCTATGCTCTCCTTTTCAAGTATTTATCACAGTCTGAAGTTTTAGACTTACTTGCATGACATGGAGAAGTCTCTCCGTTAGGGTAGGAGCATGGCTATTTTATTTACTGTGGTATCCCTGATACCCAGCACAGAGTTTTGCACATAGAGATGTTCAATAAATACCTATCAAATGAGTGGCAACAAAATCCAGCAACAACCATTTGTCTAGCTATTCAGAACTTCCAAATACTTTATATAGGATTTAATATTTTTAAGGGTGCTTTCATAGCCCAGTGCCCAGCTGACTGGGTGTCCCCAGATTAGTTCTTCCCACTTTCTGTCTCTTAAAATAATGAACTATGTCCTTCCTCATGTGGTAGAGAACTCCTGAAATGACTCCTCCTGATTCCTGTCTCCCACTGAATTTAGGCAGAATCTAATGACTTGCTTTGAATGAACAGAACATGGCAAAAGTAATGGGCTGCCAATCCTGTGACCAGGTTACAAAAGACTGACTTCCTTCTTTTTTTTTTTTTTAAGGTTATTTATTTATTTTTTAGTAATCTCTATGTCCAACATGGGGCTTGAACTCAAAACCCCGAGATTAAGAGTCTCATGCTCTTCTGACCGAGCCAGCCAGGTGATCCAAACTGACTTCTTTCTTGCTAGCACGCTCTCTTTTGCTCTCTCATTTGCTCACTCTGATGAAGCAAGTTTCCACACTATAAGATGCTCCAGAGAGAGGCTCTCACGGTGAAAAAAGTGCGGGAAGCCTCAGTCCAACAGCCCATGAGGAACTGGTTCCTAGAACCATGGAAGTGAGCTGGGGAGCAGTTCATTTCTAGCAGAGCCTTGCCAGACTATAGCTTCAGGTCCAATCTGCAGCCAGCGGATGCTGTTAAGCCGGGCCCAGATTCCTAACTATGAGAAATGGTGAAATCATAAATATTGTTGTAAGCTACCAAGTTGTGGGAAATTTGCTTATGCAACCACAGGTGACCAATGTGCCCTATTTCTGCAATGAGACAACATACTTACTATTTCAGTTATTTGTTCAGTTCTTTAAAATGACAGATAAACTGTTTCCTTTTTAAAAATTTTCCCAATAAAGCAATGAGTGAAACTGAAGGTTTTCAGTGAGACCTCTACTTGTTCTCTCTCTTGCTGTCTAGACCAGTTAAAACCAAGAACCCTAGGGTTCAAATCCTGGATTTGCCACTTATTAGCTGTGTGACTCAGAATATTTAACCTTTCTGAACCTCAGATTATTTTGTAAAATGAGTGTAACTGTAACAGTATCTATTTCATAAGTATTTAATGAACATTAAATAGTTAAGTTAGTAAAAGTGCCTTAGCAATGTCTGCTACAAAGTAGGAGCTCCAACATGGTTAATCTTTTCTTACTCTGTGATAAAACCATGCTATTCCCTTACTTTATTTCTCCAAAAAGCTCCATACACCACCACCCTGACTTAACTGCCCTATTGAAGTGATCACAAAACATTAATAGTGCAAGAGGCCTATATACTATGTGGTTTCATTCCTTCACTTTGAAGATGAGGGAATTGAGTCCCAAAGAAATAAGGATTCCTGATTTCTAGGCCTGCGCTCTTTCAATTACTATGATACAACACTGGATTTCTCTTCTGGTAACAAGACACAACTGTCTTTTCTCCCCCATGAAGTCCCATTGGTAAGGCATCCTTGTAGAGCAGCAGTGGATTCAGGGAGAAAGGATGGTGCTAGGGAGAGTGAGGAGCCAAAGGCAGGTGGTGGGGACTCACCTGTGCTGGCTGGCTGACTAGGATCTGGTTCTGCAAGGCCGGTTCTCCTGGTTGCCACACTCCTGGGGGGCACCCTCCGGGCAGCTGAAAGCACCATGCGGGCTGAACGGCCCAAAGCCCCTGGCTGCAGCTGCTTTAGGATATTCTTAAGCTCTGAAATTTCCTTGGTGCTTCTGCAGGGACATAGACATCACTCGGTTTCATTCAGGAGAGACTCCATTCTGCTCCCCCAAGTCTGTGGCATCTAACCAAGAAAGCCAATTTGATGTACAGATTGGGCTAGATTTAAAGGGTGTGATTAAGTGGGGGGGGAGGGGCAGCAGGGGAACCAGGAAGTGAATGCCTGTGAATGACTTGGTAGCTTTTCTTTTTTCAGGAGAAAGAACTGAGAAGTGGACAAAATACCTCTATTGTGGTAGGTACATACGTTTGGGGATCTGGGAAGAATGTCCTCCGAATGGAAGGATCAGCCAGCCAGGGGCCGGGACTAGACTCCAGAGCATCAGAGCCCTGAGAAGAAAACGGAGAAATAAGAACTACAGATATTCACCACTAGGGGGCACTGCCACCTAGTACCAGGGAGAATCTCAAACCTGAGGGCCTCGTCTTAAAGAGTGTTATCTGCTAGAACTTCATGTGGTACCTTTGCTTGTGTGCACACTCTCCCCAAGCTGTAAGATATGAGATTCAGAGATTCAGTAATTTTCTATACTTAGTCTCCCAATGCTAAGGGTTTAGTCATGATCCTGAAAGATCAAATATATGCTGTTGGGAAAAATAGGGCCATGGGATTGATAATCACGCGCAAACTTTTGAAAGCATATATATGGTTTCGATCTGTGCATATATGAAATTGACTCATGTAGGTACAAAACTCAAATCACTTATCTCTATTTATATACCTATGTGAGAGAAACTAAGTATAACCACATGTTTCTCTATACTTAAAGATAGTCCTATTTTGAACTATTTGGGGACATTCTTATCATTTTTCTCTTCTAAATATTATGTAGTAATATTGTTTAATTTCCAGTATGATCTCTTTTGTGAACTATTTTGTTCACCTGCAACTACAAACGTACCAATTTTAGCCACCATTTCTAGCCACCGATATAAAGAGAGGTGTATGTACATGTGCGTACCTAGATATAAGCATCAGCTAGTTACACTAGCACTAGCCACTAAGTGTAACTATCACAAGCATTTTATAAACCACTCTACTTCTAACCCCAGAAATGTCTACAGGTGATAATTACACAATAGATCATTTCTACGTAGATTTTATTTATGTGCTATGTGCCAGTTTCTATCTTGTCAAAATTCAATTTCTCTGTGTCAATTTATCTGGACCTATTTCCTTTTTTCTTTTTCCAAATTTCCTTTTTCCCTTGAATTTAAGAGAACTAAAAAATTTTGCCTTTAATTTTTAGCTCTGATTCTTCTATCATAGATTCTTTTCTAATTAATTAATTATTTAATTTTTAAGTAGGCTCCATGCCTAGCATGGATCCCAGTGTGCGGCTTGAGCTCATGACCTTGTGATCAAGACCTGAGCCAAAATCAAGAGCCCAACACTTAACGACTGAGCCACCCAGACACCCCTATCACAGATTCTTTAAAAATAAACATCTTTCGGGGTGCCTGGTGGCTCAGTGGGTTAAGCAACTGCCTTCGGCTCAGGTCATGATCCTGGAGACCCAGGATCGAGCCCCACATCGGGCTCCCTGCTCAGCGGGAAGCCTGCTTCTCCCTCTCTTGCTCCCCCTGCTTGTGTTCCCTCCCTGGCTGTGTTTCTGTCAAATAAAAAAATCTTTAAAAAAAAATAAACATCTTTCTTATAAAGCATGACCCTGTCCATATTCTGCAAGTATGAGAAGTGGTATTTTTATTCACATTCACAGCTTATTTAAGTAATTACATTTGTTGTTTATTATTTTATAAGTGCCATCACAGTCTCATTTTGGACCTAGTAGTAATTTTGAAATATTTTAATTTTCTAGGGTTTTTATTTTTTCTTTACCTTGTCTCAAATTTTAGAGTGAATGCTACTAGAAAGGACAACTGGATGGGTGTGGAGAGATGGTTTATTTAACTTTAACTCTAAGTGAGATTAGGAATTGGGCTCCTGAACACAGGTTAAGTGGAGTCAGGTGGCCTGGGTTAAAATACACTCCAAGACTTATTTGGTCATGTGACCTGGGGCAGCTCACTAAATTTCTCTGCTTCTGTTTCCTAACTGGAAAACATTGCCACAAAAGACCCTATTTCACAGGCCTAAAAGACCTTATGTTTTGCTCTATCATACACCATTATTATGACACAGTAGGAAAAAAGCCTATGGAATTTTAGAGATCTTAAATTACAAAACTGAGTGCTACCAATCTGTTTCTGTGTACCAACCCTCTTGTAGAAACGTCTCAGGATCTCTTTCCCTGTGGTTTCACCAAGGTGTATGCAATATGTTTCACGCTACTGTGAACGTTTAACGCCCTTCTGGCATTATGGCTCTGGAGCTGACTCTTTCCTCCATCCTAGCAGGGTCTTCAAGGTGCAGACTAATTGAGACGGCCACCCTAGAAAAGGCTCTAAGAAGCCCTTATTTAGTCCATAATTAGGGAGGCCACATGTCTTAGTCTGCCTGGGATGATACTGTTCTCTTGATAAAATTCACAGCAGGCTTTTCTTGCACTCCAAGTGACTCTGAGTTTGGACGGTAAATTTTATGGTGTTCTTATCTACAACTTGCCCCTGAATGGTGAGTTATTCTAAAAGCCTACTTTGTTCTACCTCTGTGCTGCCAGGAATCAGTGTGAACAAGACAAACAGGTCCCTAATCTCACAGAGCTTGTGTCTGACTGGAGCCCGGCTAGGCCACAGGGTTGTAGCTCGACTCACTCAGCCCCAGGGCGCCGCAGAGCCAGAATATGCCAGAGCACTGGAACTGCTTCCACTGGTCCTGCTGTAGATTTTTTAACCCTTCCCATGAAGGAGGAGAAAATCTCAGACTAGGTTTTACTTTGTCTCAGTTCTCTAGGTCTCCCCCGAGGCTGTATGACAAAAGCATTTCCTCCTCCATTTTCTTTTCCCAATGTCCATCCTCTTGTTTTTCTCAGTAACCTTGACAGGAATGACACCTGTGACATTCACTCCTGGGGCTGAATTTCTGGCTAAGACAGACATTTGGAGCTTCTAAAGATGCAGCATGTGCATTGGAAGAGCTATGGCACAATTACAGGAGACTTGATTTCTAGTCCCTCCTCTGCTCTGATTCAATGTGTTACTATGAATATGGAAGTTTCCCTAGCTGAGATGTAGAATGAAGTGCAGAATGGGGCTTGATGATCGCTAAGTATTTTTTCACCTCTAGAATTTTATTACTCTAGCTTTGTGTGGTCCTGTCTTTGTACTTGTTTGGAGGGAAATATGATGGAGGGTACTAGAAAGGTAAATGAAGACACCAGGGACAAGAAAGCAGGAGTCCGAATAGGCTTAGGAGGCAAAAATAATAGAAAACTGGCTGAGAGAAGGGGAGATAAACTGACCAGATACCTATCCATCTTCTCTTAGCACTTTGTGTGTGCTATACAGGGAAAGAAAGCAGGAAAACAGGTGAAATCACAGAGCACGTATTGAAGATTCTAACTGGCTCTCCTGGCAGGTGGGTCAGGCAACAACAATGACAGAGAGACAGTAAGTGAGCCCTGGGACTTGCAGGTGCCAGATGGAAAAGTCTGATGAAAGCTATAGTCCACAGGAACCTAAGTATGAGATTAAGTTTGAATCCAAAAAGACACTTCATTCTTGCTAAAGAACAAGTGGTCCAATAGTTGTGGGTACACTGTACTGAAGGCTTGCTCCCTTGACTCTCCCATGGGTGAAAGGGGAGGAGAAGCATTTACTCTGACCTATAGCAAGCCCATTTATGTTTTTATTTGAGCGTGTATGGGTCTAGCCATCAATCAAGAACCAGCTTCCTAACCAGAAAAAAAGTGGGAAAATATGAAGGCCTTGTTCCACCACTGTACATACCTGGGTCAGCTGGGAGCTCTTGGGGGCTGAGGGACCCCCCACAGGGTCATCTAAGGAGTCCAGGGAGGAACACACCCGGAGGAAGGCCAGGCCAAAAGACTGCTGACGTGTGAAGGGTTGGCAGCAGGTCAGGCGAAGTCGATCCCATGACTCACCCGAGGCTGGTGCCAGGAAATCATCTCAAGGGAAAAAGAAAGAAAATGAAGGGGAAAGAAAATGAAAAATGAAAGAGAAATGAAAAGCATGAACGGAGGGGAGAGGAAGAGAAGGTCAACCGAGGAGAGGAAAGAAAGACAGGACCGTATAGGGTAAACTCCAACAAAAGGAAGAATGGAGGTCATCAGTAACTGGCCCCTTAGGCCTTGATGCTCGGAGTCTGGCAGTGTCAAGTAGGCCGGCCAAGGTGCACTTGGACCCAGTGCCTTGCCTTCCCACATTCGCCCCTCTTTCAGGCTTCCACACCGTGCCCAGCACAAGCCCATCCTCACTCTACACCTCTCCAGAGACCCTGTCAATGTCTCATTTTGACAGGAGGTACCTGCAGTGTTGGGGTCTGAGCTGACCACTTGCCTGGTGTGCTAGCTGAGCTGGATCCACCCTTCCTGGACCATAAGACCGCAGCCTCCCCACAGCACTCTGTGGCCTCCAAACTCACGCCCAGGAGACACACCAGCACAGCAAACCCTTCTCACCTTCAGTTCCCAGCACTGGTAGTACCTTGTCTCCTGCACCTCGTGTGCCCTCCATATCACTCTTCCTTCACAACATCACCAACACCTCCGCATCAACATGGACAAATCCTTACTAAACTCTAAATCCCCAGAGGCCAGGAATCAGGTCTCGTGTTTCTTTTTCAGTGCTTAGTGAATACAGAGATCTGCAAAGACTGGAAGTCAGGAAGCACTGGATACCGCCCCATTATATCCATTATCCACCCCCTAGCCTTCCATCACGTACATAAACATTATTCTATACTAACACTTATACAGTGGTCCATCTTTATCTGCAGGGCATATGTTCCGAGACCTCCAATAGATGCCGGAAACCACAGATGGTACCAAACCCTGTATATACTGTTTTTCCCCTAGATGTACAAATCTATGATAAAGCTGAATCTATAAATTAGGCACAGGAAGAGATTCACAACAATAACTAATAGAGCAATTATAACAATATACTTTAATAAAAGTTATATAATGTGGTCTCTCTCTCAAAATATCTCCCTGCACTCTACATTTACCCTTTCTCTTGTGATGCTATGAGATGACAAAATGCCTACATGGTGAGATGAAATGAAGTGAATGAGGTAGGTAGGCACTGTGACAGTCAGGCTACTACTTGACCTTCTGACACTACGTCAGAAGAAGCATCATCTGCTTCTGGGTTATAGTTGACTGTAGGTAACCTAAACCGTGGAAAGGGAAACCACGGATGAGGCGCAGGGTGGGGGCCACTACTGTACTCATACTCGTGAACATTCATACAAATAAAAACACTACTCACAAAGAAGAGTTCTACATCAGCCTCCACCAAATCACGTTATGTGTCAACATATATCAGCTCATAAATATTCGCAGCTATCACTTATTCTCACCACAGGGTCCTCATACACAAACATACCACACAGCTGTTCACTCACTACCTACCCCATGCCCCACAGATACAACTGGCCCCTCTCACAAGCCCACCTGCCAGCCCAGTTCCACGGCCTTCTGTAGTGGGCCATCTAGCTTCGCATCACTGCCATCTCTTTCTTGTAAACTCTCTTGTTCAGTCTCTCTCCCATTTCTGCTTTTGCCTCCCTTATCATTTTTATTTTTTAAGATTTTATTAGTTTATTTGAGAGAGAGAGTGAGCATGACCAGAGGGTGCAGACTCTTCGCTTAATGTGGAGCCCGATGCGGGGCTCGATCCCAGGACCCTGGGATCATGACTTGAGCCGAAGGCAGACGCCTAACCAACTGAGCCATCTAAGCGTCCCTCCTTACCATCTTTAAACATGCGGACGCCTGAACGATTTTTCCCTTGCTTTAAGTCAGCTGGGGACATTAGCATGGTTGCTGGGAGCAGAGTGACAAAAGGTCTGTCCAGGGACCAGGAAGAACGGCCCACATCAATTTGCAGGAAAGCAGAGCCACAGTTACCTGGGGACAAAAGGTTGAGAGAAGAATTTAAAAGTGATGGGAAGACGCTCCTCTGACTGCACATAAGAAATTAGGTGGGAAAAAGACATTCTTTCCTTCTAGAGCTAGTTGGAGGCCCAGAAAGGTCAAGGAACACACTGAGCCAGCAACTGAAGTAGATGAGGCCTCAGTCCACAGAATGACAAGATGAAGGTTCACGGTGGTCCTCCCAGCTGGAAATCTTCCCTGACTCAGTAGACTTGCTGCTTCTCTGTCCTCTGGCTCTGGCAGGCAGTATTAATCTGTCTCCATTAACCTCTCCTAAGGAGACTGACATATCTCTGTCCTGACAGATAAGACCAATGGTCTTTGTCAGTTCTCTACTCCAAGAATTCTAAGGCCAACCTTCTCAACCCATAAATTCCTATGGAGCCTTCCCACGCTAGTGCGCAGAGCTCATCTTCCAGCATGGTCTTGACAATGATATTTAGAGATATATACAGGTTCTATTTGTTGGAACTTATAATTATGTCAGCATCCTAAGGCTTCACCTACACTGCTCAGATCAAAGCAGTTCTGGAAGGTAGGCTGCCCAATTCAGGGAATGCTATCCCCATTTCTTTCTATGGAACAGAACCCTCAGAATTTGCCAACACCATACACCTGTCCCATGGGCAAGGGCCACATCCCAGTTCACACCAGGAAAGGCTTATTCCATTAAAGGTGCTCAGCTAGACTGAATTGAGACGCTTTAGTGGAGGATTTGGAGGGCAATGTTATTCCTGTGTCTCCCACAGAGATTTCCAGAGCACCGAGAACTCACTCACCCACATCAATGTAGCCAATGGGAACTGCCTTCTCCAGCTGGAGTTCTACTTTCAGTTGCCCACTCTTGTCCTGAGGGCAGCTGAGCCAAGGTCCCCTCTGACTGTCTGGGTTCAGCAAGTTCTCCACAGGATACTTGGGATCCTAAGTCAGGGAGAGAAGGAGAACATCAGGACCCTCACTGGGTCAAAAGCTATGAGGATGCCCAGGAAGGAGGGATCCCTACATTCCTAAACCTTTCCAGGCATTTTAACATGACAGAAAGAGTACTAGATGGGAGTTGTTATGTGTCAAGGGATTTATGGACCTTTCACTCCTCCTTTGTTTACCAAAGTACCTCATTTCATCCTCTTAACACTTTAGTTTACTGTTTAGTTTACCTCACATTACTGCTTCTTAGTTTGTTAAATGATCAATAAACTGAAGCCTGGGTTCAGAAACTTACCCAATAAGTGCAGACTTACCCTATAAATGCAGACTTACCTCACCCAAAATGCCAAGGTACCCTCTGAAAAAGAAGAGGGTAAACAGAAGGGGAGGAGTGGGAAGAAAGGATAAATGGATAGAAATGAAAGGAGATAAAAGGGTGGCAAGTCCCTAAGAATCAGCACTTTGGATTAATCCTGAGCCCAGGGCCCAGCATCTAGATCTAACTGGGGTAATC
>PITA01020980.1:0-33614 GCA_004023965.1 Spilogale gracilis | reverse complement strand
AAAAAAAAAAAAAAAAAAAACCAAACCAAACAAAAAAACCCCCCACAAAACAAAAACAAAAAACTGAAATTGAATTCCTTCTCTTCATTTCTCCTGCCTCCACCCCAGTCCAAGACACTGTCCACACTTGGCTCCACTGTAGGATTCTTCGCTCTGACCTTCCCCTTTCAGCTTTTGTCATTCTAATGCATTTCTCACATAGCAGCCATTTGTTCATTTTAGCTGCCATTCATTCATTCATTCATTCATTCAGAGCAAATACAAAGGACCTGCTCATGCTTGATGTGTTTGAGGAACAGTAAACAAAACAGTGTGACTGGAGCAGAGGAGAGAGGGAAGTGGAGGATGTTAGGTAGTGGAGCTCAGGTTGTACAGGACCTCATAGAATATGATGATGACTTTGGCTTTACGTTGGGTTTGTCATTGACACATTTTGCTGACATGTATGACTTGTTCTCTGAAAAGACCATTTGGACTGCTCATTCTGTGATCTTTTAAAATGTTAATGATATCAGGTTACTTCCACTGCTTAAAACTCTTCACTGAATTCCTATTGCACTTAGGATAAAATCCAAGTTCCCTTAGCTGTTATTATTATTATTATTATCATGTTTATTTTTATTATTAAAATTTGCACCCATTATTCTCTTTCACAGAATCCTGCTGGTTTTCTTCCTAATACATATCTAACTAATTAATACTATTATTTGGCTTATTTGTTTATAATCTGTCTCCTCCACTTGAAAATATGTACTTTGGGGAATGTGATGGGTCTTTCCATACTAAATCACCCCAGGACTGCTTTGTTCTTGGAGCTCTTGTGTTTGTTCTTTGTACATTTTTTCCTGTATCTTCCCTCATTCTCATATTTGGTCAGTGACCTACTTTTAGCAATGCTGTAGTTGGTTCCAGGGTAATTTTGGTGTTGAGCTGGATGCCAGAGCTTGCTTTCGCTTGTGGGCCACAGGAGTACTTCTAAAATTTTAAAGGACAAGTAAATTAACTGGAAGGCGGGAAGGGGATCTTGTTGAGGTACTTACAGATTCTTCCTCAGTGGATCTTGGATGTACCAAGCCCATAGGTGATGCCCATGCTTCTGATTCTTAACGAGGGGATATGATCACCAAGTCTGACTAAATGCTCAAATCACTTGTAGGGCTTTAAAGACTGTAAGCCTTGATTCTACCCCCAGAGATTCCACTATGATTAGGCTGAGATGCAGTCTGAGTATTGATAATTTTAAGACTTCATTAGGATTCTGAATTGTAACACTTGAGAACCACTGGATTGGATGACATTGGTCTTTATTTTAAGAGCAAGCATCCTGAGTAACACTCCGCAGGGCTCTGTGGCATTCTCGTCTAAAAGTCACTTTTGTAGCTCTAGAAAGACTCTGACCACCATAGATGATCTTCAGATCTCTGCCTAGCATGACTGGATAGTTTTTCTATTGTCTCCAGCACATGGTTTCAGTGGCAGAAATAAAATTCTTGCCTTCATAAGAGTGGCCATTCGGAGGGCAGTTAAATACACCTGCTGATGACGAGGCTATAGTAAGACAGGTCTCTCCTGCATGAGCTTGTGCTGAGGAAGACAGAGGAAGAGGCTGAAGCAGAGAAGCACTCCGTTTCTTTTTTCTTACAATTTCTACCATGTTCATGTGTAGAGTTTCTAAGCCAGTAGCAAACTAAGAACTTCTTGTGTAGTTCAAGCTAACCCTTTGATCATCAAAACCAGATGTTTCAAACTACTAAAAATCAATGAGGTCATGCAGTTTACAGCTTGATAATTGCCCACTAGATCTAAGTTCCCCAATGGTGGTGGAAATACTGGGCAGGAGATGCCAGAGTTCTCCTTCACCCCCTAACCCAGAGCCCAGTCAATTCTTTTTTCCAAGTAAGTTACTGTGTCTTAACGGAGCCTGGGATACTTCCCATCGAAATGCCTCTGATCTCGTGTAACTGGATTGATTTTTTTTTTTTTTTTGGCTAATCTAGATTGGACGACTGATTATTGGACAGAATGGCATCTTGTCAACACCTGCTGTTTCCTGCATTATCAGGAAGATCAAGGCAGCTGGTGGAATCATCTTAACAGCCAGCCATTGCCCTGGAGGACCAGGGGGAGAGTTTGGAGTGAAGTTCAATGTTGCCAATGGAGGTATGTGGCTTAGAATATGCCTTAATCATCCCGATTTCTGTCCTCTTATGTTGTCACAGTCTTATTCGTTAAAAAAGGTTTATTTATTTCTTTGAGAGGGAGAGAGCACATGTATGAGAGCAGAGGGAGGGGCAGAGAGGGAGAGAAAGAATCTCAAGCAGACTCACACTGAGCATAGGAGCCTGATGTGGGCCTTGATCTCATGACCTTGAGCTCAAGACCTGAGCCAAAACCAAGAGTCAGATGCATAACTAACTGTGCCACCCATGTGCCCCAGCTATCATAGTCTACAGTAACCCTCTGATGGCAGACAAGCAGGGTGGAGGGGAAATGGTTTAGAAAGTTCCAGCTGGGTGCTGTATTAGCCAGGTTTCTCCAGAGGAGCAGAACGGTGGGCTACACAGAGATTTATTATAAGTTGGCTGGGTTCTGGTTCAAGATGATGACATAGTAATATCTAGAACTCATGGACTCTCTGAATCTACAGATAGATGGACCAGTTTCCTCTAAAGAAGCCATAAAAACTAGCAGAACAGCCCCCTTACACAGGACATATGAGGGGGAAATGCGTCAAAGTGGGTAGGAGAGGCTGGGGCACCACCTCATCATAAACCTCACTGCTGGCAAAATAGTCCATCTAGAGAGAATGCAAAACCCTGAGCTTCTCTCCGAGGAAGGGAGGGTTTATACTCTATACTGCGTACTCTATCTTTTAAGACTGGCACCTGAGACAGGAGCTCCCCACACGTCTGACTTGGAAGACCAACTGGCTCATGCCCATGATCCTACGGACTGTGCTGACCTGAGGGATGGCTTTTAAAGGGCATGCGTACAGCCTCACCTGCCCCAGGGCCCAGAGAGGGGGTTGGCTCATGTGATTTTGGAGACTGAAAAGTCCCGAGACCTCCAGACCTAGGAGACCTGATGGCAGAGTTCTGGTCTGAATCCAAAGGCCTGAGGAGCAGCAGAGGTGATAATGTTAAGTTCCAGTGGGAGTCTGGGTTCAAAGGCAGGAGAGGAGCAGTGTCTCAGCTGGAAGATAGGCAGAGAGAATGAATTCTCCCTCCCTCAGCCTCTTGTTCTGTCCAGGCTTTCAGTGGGTTGGATGAGGCTACTACATTGGGGAGGGCAATCTCCTTTCCTCAGTCTGCTGACTGAAATACTAATTTCATCCAGAAATAGCCCTATAGACACATGGGAATAAGGTTTAACCAAATATCTGGGCACTCTGTGGCCCAGTCAGGTTGACACATAAAATCAACCATCACAACACTTGAGGTGACATGACAAGGAAGTGGCCTGATGGGATCTTTTTTTTTTTTTTTTTTAAGATTTTTATTTATTTGACAGAGAGAAACACAGCCAGAGAGGGAACACAAGCAGGGGGAGTGAGAGAGGGAGAAGCAGGCCTCCCGCCGAGCAGGGAGCCCGATGTGGGACTCGATCCCGGGTCTCCGGGATCATGCCCTGAGCCGAAGGCAGTCGCTTAACCAACTGAGCCACCAAGGCGCCCCTGGGATCTTGAACCTACCTGATCTCATGAATGTTTATCTGATATTAGAAGGACTCCGTGTTTTGTTTTTTTTTTTAAATATTTTATTTATTTGACAGAGAGAAACACAGCCAGAGAGGGAACACAAGCAGGGGGAGCGAGAGAGGGAGAAGCAGGCTTCCCGCCGAGCAGGGAGCCCAATGTGGGACTCAATCCTGGGTCTCCAGGATCATGACCTGAGCTGAAGGCAGTCACTTAACCAACTGAGCCACCCAGGCGCCCCAGGACTCTGTATTTTAAAGCTGGAAAAGACCCTCTAAGTCATTGAGACCATTCCTGTAATTTTATAGATGAAGAAATCAAATCACCCAAAGGCTGTTATTTGCTCAAATTCACATGGCTGCTTAAGGCTGGACAAAAGATTTTTTGGCATAACTTGTAGACATCTTTCTTTCCTATAGTGTTGACTTTCTCTCACTGGAATGCTTAGGATTATGTATGTCACCATTTCTCGTATTTATAGAAATGTATAGTTTAGAAGTCTTTATGGAATGGGATATGTGTATGGTGGTGAATTAAACAAATTTAAGCATATAAAGTTAAGGAGAATAATAAATGGGTAGCTTGTAGCCATTACTTTGCTTTTCCATTTTGCATGTTTTCCCTAAAGGATTTTAAGGTAAATTACAGCATGAAGATATTTTACAACTAAATATTTCTGAATATATCTCTTAAAAGAAAGATATATTCCAACATAACTACATTATCACACCTAACAAAAATAACGCCAATTCTCTAATACCATCTAAAACAAAATCTGTATTAAAAATTTTCCAGTTGTCTCCAAAATGTTATTTATAGCTGCTTTATTCAAACCAGGATTCATCCAAGAACTATGCATTGCATTTGGTTGTTAAGTCTCTTAATCTTAATCTGGAACACTGAGTGTGCATTTCTACGTGAGTAGGTAATTTTTACCAACAACAATTACCTTTATTAATTATTTTTAGCCAGGATATTCATTATTTCCCTCCTCCTTGCAGCTATTTTGGACAATATCTAAACAAATGAACTTTGCTCACATCAAGTGTTTAAAAAAAACCACCTTATGAAAGTGTCCTATACTTTGAGAAGTTTTGCTTCATTAAAAAGCATACATAGGACCTACATCTAGTCTTGTAGGAGCTACTGAGGATTTCAGGAAAAAATAGGCAATATTCAGGTATTCTATATACTGTTAACATGGGAAATTTAATGAGCTCAGAAAGTGACAATTTGTAGAGAAATGTGATATAAAAGTTACCAAACTAAACAATGGATTTCAAGTAAGTATTTGTATTTGGTTTCATATCTTATGAGAACATTCCAGTCATCTCTGTGATATCTTGTGAGGCATAAAGAGAGAAGATATTATTTAAATACCCACTTTGTAGACTAAATTACGGGAGGAAATGAGATGGATTGAGCCATAGCGGAAGGGGATTGAACTTATCATTTGGCCTTTGGCTGTATTGAAAGTCCCTCTCTTACGCTTAATTCTTCATGTTTGCATGTCTTGGCATCATTAATGAAGCTAATATTCCTAACGGCATAGAAAAATTCAGTTGGTTTCTTCCTACTCAAAATCAAATTAACATGATGTCTTTCCTTGAAGAGGCAGTCATTTTTTTTTCATTGTGTCATATAGATACATTTTAGGGAATGAATTAAAAGGCTACGTGTCTTGAGGCACTTGGGTGGTTCAGTTAGCTGGACGTTCAACTCTTGATTTTGGCTCAGCTTATGATCTCAGAATCCTGGCATCTAACAGTGTTGAGCCCCTTGCAGGGCTCCACGCTCAAAGGGGAGTCTGTTTCTTTCTCTGTCTTTCTCAGCCCCTCCCCCCACTTGTGTTCTCTCTCTCTCTCTCTCTAGGTAAATGAATAAATCTTAAAAAAAATAAATAAAAAGCTAAGTGTCTATAGAATTAGTAGGCACAGTCAAGGAAATAGGACAGATCTGGAACTATGTTACTTTTATTTTTATTTTATTTTATTTTTTATTTTTTAAAAATATTTAATTTATTTATTTGACAGAGAGAAAGATCACAAGTAGGCAGAGAAGCAGGCAGAGAGAGAGGAGGAAGCAGGCTCCCTGCTCAGCAGAGAGCCCAATGTGGGCCTTGATCCCAGGACCCCGAGATCATGACCTGAACTGAAGGCAGAGGCTTTAACCCACTGAGCCACGCAGGCGCCCTGGAACTATATTACTTTTAAAGTTCATTTAGAGGACACGGCCATTCTGAGCATGTTTTTAAGTAGAGGGGAAGATGCTAGAGGAGAAATGAGATCCATAATAAAAATAATAAGAATACTGGATTTTTTGGACTCTTATAATGTGCTAAACGCTGTACTCAGAACTTGATATATGCTATCTCACTTAATCCTCATAACAACCCAATGAAGTCACTGAGGAATTAAGTGCTTTAAAAAGCTTGACCAGTGTCACAGAATTCATAAGCTTTGGGGCTCAATTAGCACCTAGATTCTGGGAGGAGGGCAGAACTTCTGGATAAGAAGGAAAGAAGCCATTCTGGGGGGTGCAGAATGAAAGTTTGGGGTAATAGTTGCTATATCTGCTATAAAAGAAAGTAAGAAGGGAGGCACCTGAATGGCTCAGACGTTAAGTGTCCTTCAGCTTGGGTCATGATCCCAGGGTCCTGGGATCGAGCCCCACATGGCATCGGGCTCCCTGCTTAGCGGGAAGCCTGCTTCTCCCTCTCCTATTCACCCTGCTTGTGTTCCCTCTCTCAATGTCTTTCTCTCTCTCTGTGTCAAATAAATAAATAAAATCTTAAAACAAAAAAAAAAAGAAAGAAAGAAAGAAGAAAGATTGCCTGCTAAGATAATGAGACAAAGAGAGGCAGGACTTGGGTTAGTATTTTGTAAAAGGTACTCTGGGAAATTTGTTGACGATTCATGCATGAGAAGTTATAAACTAAAGCAGCCTCATTCTTAGAGAAAGTCAGCTGGTGTGATTTTTGACTACTTCCAGTAATATGTGGGAGTCTGGAAATTGCTGTAGTGGGGGCAGATGAAGGTGGCGTCCCAGGGTTGGGGAATGGCTGTGTAGGCATGGAAGAATTGTCCTTGTTACGGGTATCTGAGATAATATCAGACTATTAGGATTCAAAAATCAGCCTCTGTCTATTACCAGTCATGGGACATGTTAAGAATCTCCACCTCTTCAAATTTCAGTTTCCCCATTTGGAAAATGAGGATAATAATAACTCCTACTTCATCTGCTATCTGTGAGTGCTGAATTCCATGTAAAGTGTGAAATGTGGTATATGAAAGCTTCAATAAATATAGATTCATGTTATTATGCTAACAGAGGTATGACTCAAATGGTGGACCTTGGGATCCTGCCTGGGATTAGAGACCAGTGAAACTAGAAGGGACTGATAGCCTGGGATTAATCAGGTGAGGATGGGCATCAGCATAGGAAAGAGCGGGTTCAGCAGAGGTATGGAGTAGGGTAGCTGGCAGAAGGGAATTCATGGGTGCGGGACACTCAAATTTGATATTTTTTAAAAGATTTCAAGGAACAATAATATCTAAAATACGACTCTACTGGCCACTGACTAAACTAAGGAGGAAAACTCATTAGAGCAGAAGATGTCAAGGAACTTGGAAGTAGTCGATGGATGCAGAGGCTGATGATGAACTTGTGAGGTTAATAACACGGGTGGTTGAGTGGCGTCATAGCAAATGAACATGCTCGAAGTTTTTTTCCTTTTGGAAACCAGTGTGCTTTGCCATTCAGTCGGGCTTTTTAAAAGTGTGGGACACAGCCCAAGAACATAGTGTGGCACCTAAGGGAGCAAGGAGATATTCATGCATTCTCCAATCAGACAAGCATAAAAACTCAAAAGACTGAACAAGACTATTCACTCTTTCACATTTTGCAAAAAGGTAGAAAATGATGAGGCATGGAGGAGGGCCACGTTTGTTTGTTTTTTCTTTGAAGTTTTTACTTTTCCTAAAGGACAAGGAAATATGGGTAAAATCTACCAGGCTTCTTTCCCATGTACTAGAATGGGGATATTGCCATTATTTTATTTGATTGATTGATTTATTTTTAAAAAGATTTTATTTATTTATTTGACAGAGAGAGAGATCACAAGTAGGTAGAGAGACAGGAGGAGAGCAGAGAGAGAGCCCTACATGGCCTCGATCCCAGGACCCTGAGATCATGACCTGAGCCGAAGGCAGAGGATTTAACCCACTGAGCCACCCAGGCGCCCGCCATTATTTTATTTTTAAAACACTTTTCTTGAGATATAATTGACACACACAAAAATTCTGCTCAGGTTAATGTGTACAATCTGTTCTGTTTGGCTGGTATTCCTTTTTATCCATTCAATGAGCATTTATTGGGAGACAAAAACAGTGCTCTGCTTTAAGGCAGCACTGCCTAATAGAAATAGACTGAGAGTCCAAGATGATTTTAAACTTTTTAGTAGCCACATAAAAAAGTAGAAAAAAAAGTGAAACGAACAATGCATTTTTAAACCTAATATACTGAAAATATTATTTCAGCAAGTTACTATAAAAGTTTAATGTGATCTATTAACTTTTTTTTCTATGAACTGTTCAAAATTTGGTGTGTAGTTTATAATTACAATACATACCAATTTCACTAGCTGCATTTGAGGTGCTCAGGAGCTGTATATCATTAATGGCTGCCCCACTGGACAGTGTCGCTGGAAGGATTGGGATAGAAAGAAATTATTTCTTGATTTCTTTTCAGCTGAACATTACCGTTGAGTTGGCAAGTATAACTCATATAAAACCTACCTACTGTCTATCATTACTATTTCAGGTCTTCCTCTGTACTCATTTGATTCTGAAACTTGTTGCACAAAATCCAAAGTGACTTGCAGCAAGAATTAAAAAGAAAACTGAAAGGAGGACAACTTTTGATTTGTGTTCATTTAAAGTTTCTCACAGTCTAATTGTCCTCTTGACCTTGTGAGGAAACATATCAAATATTTTTGGTTAAACCTAATTTAAAAACTTGGAAGTCACTGGAGTGTGAGTCGGGGAAAACAGTTAATGCTGGCAAGCTTCTGCCTCAACGAGGCAGCAGACCTGGGAGTAGAACTCGTATTTTCTTTCTCTAGGTGCACTTGGGAGGCTGCAGTTTAAATCTGGAATCTGTCACTTCTGTCAAGTGCATATCCTGTTGGTGTCTCATATCCTGAAAAAAGCTGATTACATAACCGGGTCTCCCCGGCAGGTGTGAAATTATTTTTAGAGAAGATGTATCATTGCTCAGAAGTGGTTTCAGACAAACAAACATATGGGTTTTTAGCCTACATAGAACAGGTGGGCTGACCAAATTTCCTCCCATCATGGGTGAAAACAACCCAAGGAATATGGAGGCCAGTTGAACTGTGAACTCTTGTCCATTGTTTGGAGAACAAATGAATCTTTATTCTGCTTGGTGGTGAAGGAGTAACATGCCTCTGATTGAAGTTGCAGACACTTAAAAAAATTTTATTTGGGGGCGTGTTCTGTTTCCAAATATAGGTCCTGCACCAGATGTGGTCTCAGACAAAATCTATCAGATCAGCAAAACAATCGAGGAATATGCGATATGCCCTGATCTTCGAATCGACCTGTCTCGGCTTGGGAGACAAGAATTTGACCTGGAGAACAAATTCAAGCCATTTAGAGGTAATAGATTATATTTTGAAGAAATCAGAATAACTCCATGGGTGGCGGTGACTCTACTTCCCGCAGAGGAGGGCACACCCTAAAGTGATTGGATGATCTATTTTGGGAGTGACTTGATAAACAGATGTAACATGACTGCGGCGCGCTCGGGGAAGTGAGAGCAGCCAAGATACTCAGAACTGGCAATTTAAAAAATGACTTCCCAAACTCTAGATCATTTTCAACATTGGGAAAACGTCATAGCTGACAACATTATGGTATTCCAAGAATAGGCTATGAGTCGCCAAAACATGTCTTCGCTTTTCTAATCAATTACGGTGAAAGTGATGGAATATTTTACGCAGTGAAGAAGAGAACCATCAAGGTAATGGGGTTACTAAAATTTCCCGTGGAAAGTAGGCAATTTTTTTTCCAAGCCAGAACCATGCTGTTCAACTTGATTCAGTGCGCAAAGGACCACCTATTCTCCTATTCTAATCTCCACTATGTGGGGAGATTTTACAAAGGAACTCAGTAAGCACCAAGTGGATTGAGGCAAAGAACAGAAAGAAATTGTCCCACATATCCTATAATATAGAGTGACTGGGACTTCTGAAGTACTCAGATTAGAACTTTTAATTTTACAGATTAATATTGAACCATATAACATCACCAATATCATGTATATGCATATTAGTTTCCCCTCTTTTATCCTATTGTTTTTTCCTAGAACATTTACAATTAGCCATAAACCTACTTTTTGTTCTTTAGTGTCCTATACACTTAAATACAGTCTGTGTTAAGATGTTTTTCTTATTTGACAAGTAAATTAATTTAGCTAAAAAGATTAAATACCAGGCTTGCAGCCACATGGCATTTGAGGGACAAGCAGGGAAGAGCTTGAAATGGACATTGAGGGGTCACACTGTTAAGCCAACACTACTATATTTTTCCTGAAGGATTTTGAGTAAATTGCTTGCTTAGTTAACCAGCAGAAGTTCATTGGAAGCCATGTGATACACTGGAAACAATGGTGCCTCCTTTTATTAAGTTAGCTGGGAGCATGCTCACACACTGGCTTGACAACTATAAACGAGGCGGAGTAGATTATATGAAACAGATGGATTTAAATATGCTTGTTTACATATGTTTGGAAAAGCTGGACAATAAGATGACTGGAAAAAATCAGGCATTACCATCAGGAAGAGGTAATGAATGATTTATTTACTATTGGTATCTTCACAATTTTTATACTTGTCTAAGACACCCACATCTTTGGTGAGCTCATATTCAGGCTGTTTCTGAAGCCATATTGCTAGTTTGATGAGTTTTCTAAAATGCTGTGGATACTGGTAGGTGGGTAGAAGGATTCTCTGGCTCCCAAGAAGAATTTGAAGATAATCGTCTGGGATAATTTATGTGCTATGTTCTTGCTGTTTTAAATGTTGAGCAAGGCTTGTGTTAATTGCAAATGTATCATTCCTTGGCATTTCACCTTAAGGGGTCAAGAACCTGAATTATTTGATGTGAACTTTCAGTTTTCACTGACTTCTACTTGCCTCCTTGTTTTTTACATTTCTGTTTACTCTGTGTTATCTGCTATGAATACCAACTGTATTTAGGCAAGTGGTTCAAGAATTAAAGATCCAGAATGAAATTGCCAAAAATATTATCCTATATTGTGGAGTAAGACTTCTATATCTAAAGGGGTATAATCTGGGGTGCTTGGGTGGCTCAGTTGGTTGAGCGACTGCCTTTGGCTCAGGTCATGATCCCGGAGACCTGGGATCGAGTCCCACATCGGGCTCCCTGCTCGGCGGGAGGCCTGCTTCTCCCTCTCCCACTCCCGCTCCTTGTGTTCCCTCTCTGGCTGTGTTTCTCTCTGTCAAATAAATAAAATCTTTAAAAAAAAAAGGGGGGGTATAATCTTCTATTTCATATAGTAATTTTTTTATTGTGGTATAATATACATAGAGTTTACCATTATAACCATTTTTAGGTATACATTTCATATAGATTAATTCTTAATTTATTGTATATATTAATATCCCTCTCAGGCCAAAAGATTAAAAATGATTTGTATTCACCAAAAAATAATTAGATAATATTTAAATGGGCATGCCTACTATATTGATTTAAGTGCAAGGAAAAATATTTTTAGATATGTATTTGACCCAATGAAAGGATAGTTTCATATAACATATTACAATTCCATCCATTAAATATTATAGCTGGAACTTACTGAAAATTATTGAAAGTGGATTGGTAATATTTTCAGTACAGGTTTAAATATTTCAGAATTCCAAGGTAGTATGTATTTGGAATATTTGAAAAACAGCATACCTATCTTTTAAAATTTAACTATGAACTTAAAAACAGAGCTTATGTACAATTTTTAGTGCTGAAAGAGCCAAATATTTACTATTCCAGGAAAATACTTTCTTAGTATTAATTAAATGCTGATGGCCAAATTTGAAAAATATAATGGATTTTTCATTGTATCTGTCAAATAACTGGAAAAGACTAGTTTTGGGTTCCTGGGTACCGGGGGGTATCAGATATTGATAAATACTTGTGTTTAACAATGATTTCTAAACATCTGGCATTCACCCTGAAATGGGTATTGGATTGGGCACACAATATACTTCATACAAACTCAGGCGTATATCCTTCATCACCAATTCTAACCCTGGATTTGGTGGGCACCATGGCATTTCGAAAATAAGGGTCACTGCTGAAGTCACTCCTTGAGTTGTTTCAAGTCTGCTGAGTCATTCTTTGGCTTACCCCCACAGGAGAGGCACCTGGGTGTGCCAAGACGCCTCTTAGCATTGAGGTGTGAGCCTTCTTTGGGAGGGAAGTGGTGGAAGGGAGATGGGATAATTTTATCTTAACTACTTTATTTTGTGTTTGATTCTTCATTTGTAAGGAGGAATGTATAGCTTGTATTATGTATACCCATTTGTGACTGGAAAAGTTTGTAGGATCTTGATTGTGCCTTAATTTGTGACTTAGTGTGCAGATGGGCACTTGGCTTCCTGCATGACCGGTAGGTTTATGATGGGATTGTGGTCAGATCTTCATGCTATTAGGATGGTGATTCTTTTTTAACAGTTTCAAGTATTCTTCATGGGTATTCTCAATGATGTTTCCCTTTACTTTTCTCTCCTTAGTGGAGATAGTGGACCCAGTAGATATCTATCTCAACCTCCTTCGGACCATCTTTGACTTTAATGCCATCAAGAGTTTGCTGACAGGGCCTGGCCAACTGAAGATCCGAGTTGATGCAATGCATGGAGGTAAGTCTGTGGTCTTCCCCCAGTTGGTGGACAAGAGATATTAAGGAGAAATACACAAACACACCTGTGCTGTGTTTCTGAGATTATGAGGAAGATTGGATTCACAGATACTCACACAATGTGTGTATGTTCAGATACTTGGAATATTCTGGAAAACCTCAGGGATTTAACTTCTCTCTTTCTTTTTTCTTAGTTTTTTTAAAAGAATATATAATTTTTTAATTGAACTGTAGTTGACACATGATGTTAAAATAGTTTCAGGTGTACGACAGTGATTTGACAGTTCTGTATATTATGCTCTGCCCACACACATGTAGCTACCATCTGTCACCATGCAATGCTATTACAATACAATGGACTATATTCCTCTAGTGTACCTTTCATCTCCATGACTTGTTCATTCCATAACTGGAAGCCTGGATCCCCCACTCTTGTTCCTGCAGTTTGTGTGATGCCCCCCCATCCCCTGCCCTGGCAATTTCTCTCCTTTGAAAAAAATGAAGATGGTGGTGAACAAGTGAGTTGGAGACTATGCTTATTCATATGTGGAATGGTAGTTAACTGTAGCCATTTTTTAAAAAATCTATTATTTTAAAGATTTTATTTATTTGAGAGAGAGAGAACGTGGGTGGAGGGGAGAGGCAGAGGGAGAGGAAGAAGCAGACTTCCCACTGAGCAGGGAGACTGACGTGGGGCTCGATCCCAGGACCCTGAGATAGTGATTTGAGCCAAAGGCAGATGCTTAACCGACAGAGCCACCCGGGTGCTGGCCCCCAAAATCTATTTTGGTCAGTGTACACACATATAATTTAAGCAGTCAAGTAGTTAAAAATTAATTATGAAAAAAATCTAAGCCCAATGCCTCTCCCCTCACCCCAATTTCCTACAGAGGCAACTTTTTTTTTTTAACATTTTAAACTTTTCTCTTTCAAGTATTTATCTCCTTATTACCTTAATACTATGAATATACTGCTCCTTGTTGAGTTTGTTTGGGCATTACTGCCTTTATATGATGGAAGATGAGGTGGCAGCTCTCTTTGACCCTCACCATTCACTAAATCCGAGCACACTTCCTTCAACTAAATATATCATCATTTTGGTGAGATCAGTATCCAGTGTCTATGTTATCAGAACACTGCTGAGCCCTGTAAAACACTGTAGTTATATTTTCTCACAGAACAATTTGTTTATTTCCTTTGTCTTGTTTTCTGATTGTGTAGTTTTCGTTAGATGTATTTACCACTGCTAACCCCCATCCTCTCCCAGAGCCTGAATCTAATCATCTCACATTCCGTTCCTAGAGATCTCTGATTTGCTCTGCTCTGCACTGGTTCCTCTATGAGTTGCTCCTATGCTTATTATCATTCTAGTCATTCTCTTTATTCCTCCCTTGTATTGACTCTCCTTATATCTGCATCCTTTTTCTTCCATTTTTGTGATTTACTCTTGCCTTTTGGAGGAACCTATTCTCCAGGAGCTCTGAGAGAAAACTGATAGGAAGTAAATGAGTTGAGTCATTGCATATCTGAAAATGCCTTCTTTATCTCCTTGCTCTTAATTGACATTTGTCTGGATATAGAACTTTAAGATGGATATTATTTTCCTTCAGAAGTTTGAGGGCATTGTTACATTGCCTTATAGCCATTGTATCGAACTTAAGAAATCTGATGCTATTGTGACTTTTAACTGATGGTGTGAAATCTTTTTCTTTTCAAGAAGCTTTTAAGGCCTTTGGCTTATCATCAATGTTCCTACCTTTTGCAATGATGAGTCTTAGTGTGGGACTATTTTCCTCTGTTGTGCTGGGTACCTGAGGGATCCTCTGAATCTGGATATTTGTTTCCTTTAATTCTGGGAAATTTTCTTGAATTACTTCTTGAGCGATTTCCTCTATTATTGTTGCTTTCCTTTATTTCCAGAATGGTTACTGTTTAGACATTGAACCTACTGGACTAATTCCTTAGTTATCCTAGTCTCCCCTCTGCTCCTGCCACCAATTTTCTTTTCTTTGTTTTGTGCTGTGTTCTGGGAGACTTCCTCATCTTTATCTCCAAGTCCTACCGTTATGTTTTTCAATTCCATATCGTATTTCTATTCTCCCAAACTGTTTTTTCTTTTCTAAATAATCTCCCCCCACCTTAGAGTATGCATGCCAGTAGGGAGGAAGGGTAGAGGGAGAGAGAGAGAGAGTGAATCTCAAGCACACCCTGCTGGAGCCCAACATGAGGCTCAATCTCGGGACCCTGAGATCATGACCTAGCCAAAATCAAGAGTTGGATGGCTAACGGACTGAGCCACCCAGGTGCTCCCCAGATAATCACTTTCTAAAAATATTTCCCTATTCATGTTTCATTAATGTCATATTTCTATTTATTTATTTTTTTAAAATTTTTAAAAGATTTATTTATTTATTTTATTTGACACAGAGAAACACAGCCAGAGAGGGAACACAAGCGAGAAAGGGGAGTGAGAGAGGGAGAAGCAGGCTTCCTGCAGAGCAGGGAGCCCGTTGTGGGACTCAATCCCGGGTCTCCGGGATCATGACCTGAGCTGAAGGTAGTTGCCTAACCAACTGAGCCACCCAGGCACTCCTCATTAATGCCATATTTTTAAAATGTTAATTTAAAAATTTATATGCAGTCAAACTGACATTTTTTATGCAGACACTCTGAGGAGGTTTGACAAGCATGTATAGTCAAGTAAAGACTACGACAATCAAGATCTAGAATATTTCCCTCACTTTAGCAAGTTCTCTTGTGGACCCTTGTAGGCGTACCCCTGATCCTGATCCCTAGCTCCTGACAATCACCCATCTGGTTTTGCCTGCATAATTTTGCCTTTTCTGGAAAGCCATCTAAATGGAGCATAAAGTATGTAAAGCCCCTTTCTTTAGGCTTCTTTCATTTACATAAAGTTCTAGAGATGGATTCATGGTGTTGAATGGATCAGTGGTGATTTCTTGTTACTACTGAGTAGTATTCCATTGTATGGATGTACTATAGTTTGTAGTTCATTTATCTATTATTCAGCAGTTGATTTAATTATGGTTATTTCTAGGTTTTGGCTACTACAAACTAAGTTGCTATAAACATTTGTGAATCAGTCTTTATGGGTTGCATGATTTCATTTGTATTATATAAATACCCAGGACTAGGATTGCTGAGTCATAGGACAAGTGCATAGTTCACTTTATCTGAAACTGACAAGCTCTTGTCCAAGGTGGCTGTACCATTTGCATTGCCAGCAGCGTATGACGACTTCCATTTTTCCATGTCCTTACCAACACTTGGTATTGTCAGTCTTTTCAGTTTCAGCCATTATACCATATCTTGTTGGTTGCTATTAAGATATTCCGGAGGAGAAGGGAGGAAGATGGTGGAGGAGTAGGGGACCCTAGTTTCGTCTGGTTCCTGGAATTCAGCTAGATAGCCTTCAAATAATTCTGAACATCTATGAACTCAGCTGGAGATCTAAGAAAAGAATTGCTGCAATTCTACAAATAGAAAAGCAACCACTTTTTGCAAGGTGGGAGGTGCAGAGGAGTGAATCTGAGGTGGTATATTGGAAGACAGGGGAGTGAGTCTCCGTAAGCTGGTACTGGAAGGCATAAAACCACAACATTTATAAGTTTGGTCTGGCAGGGACATCACTACCTGAGAGGTGCTCAAGTAGTGAAACGGGGTGGAATCCTAGGTGGGACTCTATGATCTCAGGATCCCCAGGGTCTCAGAAAGAATGAGACGCCTGAGTGTGGCAGAGTTCCCAGGCATCAGAGTGGGGAAGCCAGCTGTAATCAGTGGGCCTGGGTGCTGGTTTTCTGCTCTGTGTTGCCATAAACCACAAAGTGCCCCATGGTTGGGTGACTGCTGTCTGAGCAAGGGCCGTGCAGCTGGCAGAATCCTGGTGAGGCCCTCCTCCTTCCTCCGGGAGGATTGGCACAGGTGTATGCTTCAGGAGTCTACTGGGTTTGGAGACTTGAAATGCGGTCATGTGCCTGAGATAAAAATGTTCAACCACAGGCTGGGTGAACACAGAGTGAAGATGGAAACCAGGAAGACAGGAGTGATTTAATGCTCTTCCCTAAGGGCACACTGAAGAGTGGGGCCCTCAGTCTTTCAGTTCTGGTGATGGAGATTGGTGCACCACCAATTTTATTTCCATCTCTAAATCACGGCAGAAAGCCTTCAGGGAGCAAAAACCACATAGAGAAACCCAGAGACACTTACACTGAGCAAGGGCCATGCAAGTCCACCCAGGCAAAGACACCTGAGAATCAGTGCAACAAGCCCCTCCCCCAGAAGATGAGCAAGAAATCTGGCTAACACAAAGTTTACTGATCAATCACACTGAACAAAAAATTCCAGTGTTAGGGGAAAATAGTGTATAGAATTTGTGTTTTTTTCTCATGATTCTTTAGTCTTTCAACTTTAGTTTTTTTCTTTTTCTCTTTTGACTAATTTCTTATTTTATTAACTCTTTTTAATTTTTTTTTTAAGATTTCATTTATTTGACAGAGAGAAACACAGCTAGAGAGGGAACACAAGCAGGGGGAATGAGAGAGGGGGAAGCAGACTTCCTGCCGAGCAGGGAGCCCGATGTGGGACTCGATCCCAGGTCCTCGGGATTATGACCTGAGCCGAAGGCAGTCGCTCAACCAACTGAGCCACCCAGGCGCCACCTGGAAGAACGAATATTGTTTAAATGTCTATGCTGCCTAGAAAAATCTACATATTCAGTGTAATACCTATCAAAATACCATCAACATTTTTTCACAGAGCTGGAATAAATAATCCTAAAATTTGTATGGGACCAGAAAAGACCCTGAATAGCCAAAGGAAAGTTGAAAAAGAAAACCACAGTTAAGGACTTCAAGCTCTATTACAAAGCTGTAATCATCAGGACAGTGTGGTACAGGCACAAAAACAGACACATAGATCAATAAAATAGAATAGAAAACGCAGAAGTGGACCCTCAACTCTGTGGTCAACTAATCTTCGACAGTGTGGGAAAGAATATCCTATGGAAAAAAGTCTCTTCAACAAATGGTGTTGGGAAAATCATACAGCCACATGAAGAATGAAACTGGACCATTTTCTTATACTCTACACAACAATAGACTCAAAATGAATGGAAGACCTAAATGTGAGACAGGCAGCAGCCTCTTTGACCTGCTAGACACGTCTCCAAAGGCAAAAATGAACGATTAGGATTTCATCATGATAAAAAGCTTTTGCACAGAAAGGAAAACAGTCAACAAAACCAAGAGACAACTTACAGAATGGGAGAAGATATTTGCAAATGTCTAATCAGATAAAGGGCTAGTATCCAAAATCTATAAAGAACTTAACAAACTCAACACCCAGAGAACAAATAATACAATCAAGAAATGGGCAGGAGACATAAACAGACATTTCTCCAAAGAAGACATAGAAATGGCCAAAAGACACATGAAAAAAATGCACCATGTCACTTGGCATCAGGAAATACAAATCAAAACCACAAGGAGATAACACCTAACATTGGTCAGAATGGCTAAAATTAACAAGTCAAAAAATGACAGATATTGGCAAGGATGCAGAGAGAAGGGAACCTTCTTACACTGTTGGTGGGAATGCAAGCTGGTGCAGCCCCTCTGGAAAACAGTATGGAGGTTCCTCAAAAAATTGAAAATAGAGCTACCTACGACCCAGCAATTGCACTACTGGGTATTTACCCCAGTGATACAAATGTAGTGACCCAAAGGGACACTTGAACCCCAGTGTTTATAGCAGCAATGTCTACAATAGCCAAACTACAGAAAGAGCCCATAGGTCCATTAATAGATGAATAGATAAAAAGATGAAATATCACTCAGCCATCCAAAAAAAAAAAAAAAAACCCAGGAAATCTTGCCATTTGCCATGATGTGGTTGGAACTGGATGGTGTTATGCTAAGTGAAATAAGTCATTCAGAGCAAGACAATTATGAGACTTGATTCATATTTGGAATTTAAGAAAGAAAACAGGAGCATAGGGGAAGGGAAGGGAAAATAAAACAAGATCAAAACACAGAGAGAGGGAAACCATAGGAGGCTCTGAATTGTAGGAAACAAACAGGGTTGCTGAGGGGGAGAGGAGTGGTGGGATGGAGTATCTGGATGATGGACACTAAGAGGGTACAAAGTGTAATGAGCACTGGGTGTTATATAAGACGAATCACTGAATTCTACCTCTGAAACTAATAACACACTGTATGTTAAGTAATTGAATTTAAATTCAAAAACAATGAAAAAATTAAGTGCTGTAATAAATCTGTATTTGGCCACCAATTTTTGAAAAAACAGTGTAAAATCTTATAAATTACATGCACTATATGGCCTTTAGTGTTCAGATAAATATTTAAGCAATTATCGAATACTGTGCCTATCAGAATTTTCCACTTGCTATTTGCTTTATCATTTGTATTTTATACCAAGGAGATAATTAATTTTAAGATTTTTTTTTTATGGGGATGCCTGGGTGGCTTAGTCGGTTAAACATCTGCCTTGGGCTCGGGTCAGAGTCCCAGGGTCCTGGGACTGAGTGCTACATCAGCTTCCTGGCTCAGTAGGGAGCCTGCTTCTCCCTCTGTCCCTCCCCTGGCTCTCTCTCTGTCTCTCTCTCACTTGCTTGCTCTCAAATAAATAAATAAAATCTTTAAAAAGAAAGGTTGTCTTTAATGGACCTTTGTATTTGAAAATATTTAGTATCCTATAATTATACTAATTGTATTATGTAATTCAAAAGTAGACTAAAAAACTATTACTGATCTATATTTTAAGAGTTTATTTTTCTCCTTGTATAGTTTCTGTTTCTTCTCGGTCGCTCTTTATTCTTTTTGTTTTGATCTCATGTTAATTGCATTTTTCAAAAGTTTGGTGATCCTTGGCTATCTGGCACATTTAAGAATGAGGCGCCAAAAATTTTGTTGGGAAATCTGAGCCCATGTGTGGAGCTCATCCTCCATGGCTTTCCTTTGCGGACATCTGGTTGGGCTGTTTTGTTTTTCTTATTGGGCTGATCATATTCCCTAGAAAAGGATCTTTCAGGTTCTTTCCCTAGCATTATCTGGCCTAGAGGGAAGACAGTTTCTCTTTGTAAATATTTTGAGCAGTATATCTGGTTTTGAGCCTCACTGCCCAGTTTGTACTATGTGTCCATCTCTGAATCAATTACTCTGGCCAAGGGATAGAGGACATTGATTGGGCAGACCTAGATCACCATCTCAATCTTGGGGGAAGTGGGATTTAGCCATTTCCAGCTTATAAGAACTAAGATGGGGAAGGGATTTATTTTCCAAAGGAAATCCAAAATATTGCAACTAGAGGAAGGGAAAATTAGTGCTGGATAGGCAAAATCAAAAGATCTTCACTATTTGAGGGTTGTGTTGTATTAGTGGAAATTAAGTGGAAAGCAATGCTTTATATATATTTCAGATAACAGGATTACATGCTGGCCCCCAGATGTGCTCTAGATTCTACCTTAAGCTCCATTGCCTTGTTCATAATGTCCTTTCCATTTGGATGGCATCCCCATTCCCCACCTCTGTCAAGTTTATATTCTTTCTTCAAGTCCCTCCCGAAAAGCTACCTCCTTCTTGAAATTTTGCCTGTGGTTGTTTCTTCTCATAAGCCATTGGATATAATTATTTCATAAATATCCATTGCATAGTACCAGTTTTTCCTCTGCAATCACTCACCTGTAGATTTGACTCATGCCACTACTGGATTAGGAACCCATTAATGTAGAAACTGTGATTTGCATCCCTTGAATATGATGTTTCAATTTTTAACATAGGAATTCCATGTTAGGCATTCCATAAAAATGTGTTGAACTGGAAAATAACATTCCTTAGCATTTCTTTTGTAAAATAGGCTTAGTTTTATATGCTTCCATGGTTTATAGTGTCTAATTATATACACTTGGCAGAGTTTAAATGATGGAAGAGACAAGGAACATTGCTAGAGCCTTCAGTACTCTTACATATATTAGATTTTTTAATACATAAAAAGTAACACACATTGGATCATTATTAAGTAGTTGATTTCTTTCTGGCAAGATATTAGAAATGTTTTGGAGAAAAATTTTTTGTAACTGGTTATTGAATGTATCTGTATGCCAACACAGCAATCGGTCATGGTAGATCTCAAAGAATAGTAGTTGAAGTAAGCATTACTCTGTGTTGTGTCTTGGCAAAGCTTGCAGAAGTTTTTCCTGTGTTATTAAATGGACTTTCTTGTTCTAACCAGAACCGAACACTCTTGGGGGGTTTCTGCCAAGATCTCATATTGCCGCGTATCTCTTTTTAGTCATGGGACCCTACGTGAGAAAAGTCCTGTGTGATGAGCTAGGAGCTCCAGCCAATTCTGCAATAAACTGTGTCCCCTTGGAAGATTTTGGAGGGCAGCATCCTGACCCAAACCTGACATATGCAACAACCCTTCTGGAAGCTATGAAAGGAGGAGAATATGGATTTGGAGCCGCATTTGATGCTGATGGGGTCAGTAGGAAAGCTTCCTGACTGCCGACCATTTTACCAGATAAAAAGCCAAGTATTGGAAGCAGAGAATTCATGGGGCTGGCTGATATGTTTGGGGCATTTGAACCCTAACTGGCATCTGCTCTTCTTTTTAATAGCTTTTCCAAGAGCTCTTCTGTATTGCAGTTAAAGAGCTTTTACTTTTCTTAGTTCTAGGGTAGCATGATGTTATAAAAAGGTTATTCCTTTTAAAAAATATTCATGCAATAAATCTTTATTTAAGGTTGGTTTTGTTAAAACCACCACATTAAGGAACTAGGTATTTCAGCAATAATTCTTGTTCTCCGTTATATTTTGGGGAAAGTATGGGATGAGTACATGGAGGCTACTTAAGCTTCTGGTAGTCATCCACATTTTAACAGGTGGGACACACTCCGAACCGTGTCAAGGTCTTGGGCCCCGCAATACTCAGGAATTTAAAAGAAGGTTTCTCATGCCCTCCTTGGCTTCATTCGAGTTGTTTTAGGTTGTTTAAATATAGGATGATGGTAAAGAGTAGCTTGTGATGGTTATGGGAATGGGGTGCTAGCAGCAGATGCCTCTCTCTGATCGTTTTCACCCATTCCCTCCGACAGGACCGTTACATGATCCTAGGCCGAAATGGCTTCTTTGTGAGCCCTTCTGACTCGCTGGCCATCATTGCTGCCAACCTCTCTTGCATTCCATATTTCCGTCAGATGGGGGTTCGAGGGTTTGGGAGGAGTATGCCCACCAGCACGGCCCTGGACAGGTAAGCAAGGCTGACACCTTGAAGGACTTTGTGGTAGGTTTCTGATGTCAGTGTCCCCTTCGTCGTTAGCTGTCACTCATTCTCTCCTCCTGCAGCAGGAATTGTGGGAAGTATGGGAACTTAGAGACATGTATAGTGCACTTGGTAGGGGCATGAAGAATCACGTGGCCTGAACTTAATTCTTGGTTCTGTCACTTCTTAGCTGTGGGAACTTGAGAGACATGTGATCTCAGTGCCTCATTTTTTTTTTTTTTTGCCAGTCTTTTTTATTTTAGCAATTCTAGTGAGTGCAAAATATTATTTCCTTTGCTAAAAAATTGAAGTATAAGTAACATATTGTGTTATATTAGTTTCGGGTGTACAATATGATTCAACAATTCTGTATATTACTCAGTGCTCATCATAAGGAGTGTACTCTCAGTTTCCTTCATCTCTTTTGCCCTTCCCCCCACCCACCTCCCCTTTGGTAACCGTCAGTGTGTTCTCTGTTCTTAAGAGTCTGTTTTCTTTTGTTTGTCTCTTGTTTTTGTTTTGTTTCTTAAATTCCACATACAAGTGAAATCAGATGGTATTTGTTTTTCTTTGATTTACTTATTTCACTTAGCATTATATCATATTTAATAACGGAGTAATATTCCATTTTATGTATATACCATTTCTTCTTTACCCATTCATGTATGGATAGACACTTGGGTTGCTTCCGTATCGTGGCTATTGTAAATAAACTGGACAGTAAACATCGAGGTGAGTATATCTTTTCCAATTAGTGTTTTTATTTTCTTTGAGTAAACACACAGTAGTAGAATTCTGGAGCATGTATTAATTGTATTTTTAATTTTTTGGGGACCCTTCATACTATTTTCCACAGCGGCTGTATCAATTTCTACTCCCACCAATAGTGCACAAGGGTTCGTTTTACTCCACATCCTTGCCAACACTTGTTATTTCTTGCCTTTTTTATTCTTGCCATTCTGTGAGGGATGAGGTGATATGTCATGTGGTTTTGATTTGTGTTTCCTTGATGATGACTGAGGCTGAGCATCTTTTCATGTGTGTGTTGCCATCTGGATGTCTTCTTTGGGAAAATGTCTATTCAGATCTTCTGCCCGCTTTTTAGATAATTTGTGTTTTTATGATACCGAGTTGAATACATTTTTTAATATATTTTGAATATTAACCCCTTATTGGATATGTCCTTTGTAAATATCTGCTCCCATTCAGTAGGCTGATTTTTGTTTTATCAGTGGTTTCCTTCACTGTGCAGGGTTTTGTTTTTTTTTTTTTTTTTGCTTTTATTTCTCTTTCCTGAGAAGACATATCTAGGAAAATATTTCTGTGGCTGACATCTAAGAAATTACATGTTTTGTTCTAGGAGTTTTATGGTTTCAGATCTTGCATTTAGGTGTTTAATTCATTTTAAGTTTATTTTTGTGCGTGGTGTATAGAGTAGTTCAATTCCATTCTCTTTCATGGAACTCTCCAGTTTTCCCATCATTTACTGAAGAGACTGTCTTTTCCCCATTATATTCTTGCCTCCATTGTCATAGATTGAGTCTATAAGCATGGATTTATTTCTGAGCTCTTTATTATTCTATTCTGTTGACCTATATGTCTATTTCTGTGTGAGTACCCTTTGCTTACTGATTTTGATTTACTAATTCTGCACCAGGCACTGCTGTAACATTCTATAAACTTGGGAGTCATCATAGCTACCCTGTGAAGTGGCCCATTTTATAGATGAAGGAACTGAGGCACAGAGAAGTTAAATAACTTGGTCAAGATCAGGGCCTTGCAAGGGCAGAACTGGGATCTAACCACACTCTCCAGCTCTGCAGTGTGTGGGTTTTGTTGTTGTTGTTGTTCTGGTTTTTTGAGAGAGATGGCGGGGGGGGAGAGAGAGAGAGCGAGAGAGAGAGAGAGAGAGAGAGTAAGGGCAGAGGGAGAGAGAGACACACTCACTATGGAGCCCGGCATAAGGCTCCATCTCACAACCCTGAGCTCATGAGCTGAGCTGAAATCAAAAGTCAGATGCGTAACCGACTGACCTGCCCAGGCGCCCCCAGGGTGCATAGTCTTAACACCTGTGCAGTGTTACTTCACGCGGGTGATGGGACTGTAAGAGCCCTAGGAACC
This sequence comes from Spilogale gracilis, assembly GCA_004023965.1. Lineage (NCBI taxonomy): Eukaryota > Metazoa > Chordata > Mammalia > Carnivora > Mephitidae > Spilogale > Spilogale gracilis. The sequence continues at coordinate 9,544 of PITA01020980.1, read as the reverse complement.
CCGAGAGCGACCAGGGGCCTCCGAGGAAGCTGCTGGTCTGGCTCTGAGCTTCAGACGCTACTGTGACAGCCCTGGCTGCCCAGGCCTCCAGGTGACAGCCCCCCGGGGAGCCTGCATTGGTCATGCCCTCCAACCTCCAGTCCTCCTTCAGGCTTCATGTTGCCCTCAGTTCTGTCCTTAGAAGTGAGGAGATGAGGCTGGACAAGGACAAGGAGAGGGACCCACAGCACAGTCACCACCACCCCACCCCCCCCGGAAGTGGAGGCTCAGTGAGAAAAACAAGTGGGCCAGATGAGGGATCCTTTTCTCTTTTCCCCCACCTGTGGGATAGTGGGCTGACCACTGGCCAGGCCTCCTCTTGGCGCTGGGGTGCAAATGAGGCTCCTCGAACAGTGGAGCAGGGCCTGGGCTCCAGAGCTATTCCATTCTGCTCCAGGCCTCAGGAGAGAAGACAAATGAGAAGCAAGATGCTGTCCAGGCAGGAGTCAGAGAAGATGGGACAGATGCTCCAGGAAGCCAGAATAGGGATAATTGGGGATGGATTACTTAATTAATTAGGGATAATTTGGGGATAATTGCATTTTAAGAATATTGAGATCTCCAGTTCACAAATGTGATTTATCTCTTCAGTTTAGGTTTCTTTATTTTCTCTTATGTATTTTGTAGTTCGATTTCTCTTATATATGTTTTGTGGTTTACTGTAGAGGTCTCACACAATTTTTGTTAAATTTATCTTTGAGTATGTTCTGTTTCTGATGCTATTACAAGTGGAATAGTTTTAAAATCTAATTTTCCAGTTGTTTGCTGCTAGCAATTAGAAATACAACTGATTTTTTTTTTAGACTTTATTCATTTATTTGACAGAGAGATCACAAGTAGACAGAGAGGCAGGCAGAGAGAGAGGAGGAAGTAGGTTCCCTGCAGAGCAGAGAGCCCAATGTGGGCCTCGATCCCAGGACCCTGAGATCATGACCTGAGCCGAAGGCAGAGGCTTAACCCACTGAGTCACCCAGGCGCCCACAACTGATTTTTATAACTTGATCTTGGATTCTTCCTCCAGTAAATCTTTTGGATACTCCCCACTTCTCTCCCTCAGGGAATATTGAGATGAAGCTCATGATCTAATCCAACCTCAGTGCCTAGAAGCACCAAAGAGTAGGGTGTATTAGTCCACACTTTTTTTCCATTTTCCTTTGCTTATATCCTTCCATTAAAAAAGAAAAGAAAAAAAAGGATTCAGTAAAACTGTGGAGAACAAGGCAAAAATGGAACCATCTTTAGACTTTGAGGACTCAGAGTCATACAGGATCCTGATTGCTATGTAGCTTACTTAATATTATGGGAGCATGTTTAATAATAACACCTTTCACTTACACAGAACTTTATAATTTAGAAAGAACACGTGTACATTTGATTTCACTTGATCTTTGCACAAATTTAGTGGGTAACTGGGGAGCCGTGACTCTCACCAGCTTAAAGATGTTGAACCACGTATCAGAGAGGTTAAGTGGCTTGTATGAGGTTGCACAGCTAATCAGAAAGTGACCCAGGATTTGAAGCTGGGTCTTCTAGTGTACAATTGCATTTGCCTAGTAACTACCACTGGTTCAAGATGGTTCCTGAGAAACTAGGTGAGAATATTGCCCAACTCTCCAGGGGCAGGGGCAGGGGCAGGGGGAGGTAGCCAGTGACTTTCCAAACCCTGGCCAGGAGAGGCAGGTTTCACTCTGACAATAAAAACCACTTGTCCTCTTTTCTTCTGGACATTTCCCTGAGGTTCTTAATTTCACTTTGTCCCCCCTGTCCCAACAAAACTTTTGATCAGTCGGAAACCAGAGGCCTTGCTTAGAAATTTCACAAAGGACCTGTTCGGACGTGTAAGTGACCATTTAAAAGGATTATTCGTGCTGCTGGTTGGGATCCAGAACCCTGTGGTTCTCTGCCCTGGTGATTTGTTGTGGGTATCCCATCTGCTGTGTAGCTCCCAGGTGGATTCTCATGATGGACACTTCATGAGCTTCTTTCTTCTCAGGTAACATAAATACAGCCTCAAAATCTTATCTTTTTTTTTTTAAAGATTTTATTTATTTGACAGAGAGAAACACAGCCAGAGAGGGAACTCAAGCAAGGGGAGTGAGAGAGGGAGAAGCAGGCTTTCTGCCGAGCAGGGAGCCCGATGTGGGGCTCGATCCCGGGTCTCCAGAATCATGACCTGAGCCGAAGGCAGTTGCTTAACCAACTGAGCCACCCAGGCACCCCTCAAAATCTTATCTTGACCACAGTTTACCTTATAGGTTGTTGTTATTGATGTTGTTGTTGTTGTTATTATTATTATTAATGAATAAAATCATTGGAATGTGCCCAAAAGTGCCAGGACCCAGAGGAATGACAGCTGAGTAGTTGAGACACATTAAATGGTGCTCTTGCCTAAATTCTTGGGATTCCAGAATCGGGGTGTGGGGGGGGGGTACCTGCCTCCTTGAAATTGATTAATTATTCTGGCAAAATTTCATTGTTCACAGATAACCGTTGTTCCCTTAGGGAAGACGTTCAGTGTCTTTAATTTCTTAATTTCTACTCTTACAGTGTCACTGAAACAAGAACTCCCATTTTCCCCAGAACAATGTAGTTTTAGCCTTGAAAAGGGCATTCTTTCGGAACTTTGTCATTCTGAATATGTGTGACTTGTAGTTGCAGATCAGTTCATGTTGCTGAAATTGTTTTGGTTCAAGTGATTTGAGAAGTAAAGCACATTCAAAGTATATTTGTGGCCCGAGGTCTGTCTCCACCCCATGCAGAAGTATTAAATAATCCTCTGTGTCATCATCCTTCAGTAATATTTATGAAAAGCCCATCTGTGCTTGGGAGTGTGCCGAGCACTGTGCAGAACAAGGCTAACACACGCAGACTTGAGCCCTTCTCATCAGAGACATTCACAGCCTCACACAACTCTAGCAGCTTCCTTGAGGATGCTGCAAGCGATCAAGATCCGAAAAATATGTTTTGACGGCAAGGGAGGCCGTGTCAGGCCCACCACCCATACATGTGGTGGTAAAGGGAATTAATCCTTTCCTACCTTCTCTTGGCTATTTGTGCCCCCCCTGTTGTTCACCATTTACTCACTCAAGAATAATATTTATTAAGGGCCTCTTGTGTCCTAGACATGGTCCCTTGCCCTAGGGGAACTGATAGTCTGATGGAGAAGACAAACAAAAAGAAGAAAAGAGAAAATATAGATACAAATTCTAACACGTGCTCATAGGAAATGAAATTGGTGCAGTAAACTGTCGGATATGGTAAACAGGCAGGCAAGGACTTCCCGAGGAGTAGGGGAGGACCCAAGATCAGAAACACGCAGCTAGACCTAGCTATGAATGCTGGGATTCGAAATAGCCCATGAGACATATGAAAATGTTTATTTTTCAGGATATAGTCTATAGCTATTTGTTGCCAGTCCCCAACCTGAAATATGTACTGTAGCTTTATCCTGAATATATTCAGCTGGGTGTTGGAATCTAGACAGTGTTAATCCTGTAAGTATGCAAATATCTACTGATCTGCAATGACCTTGGTTTTTACTGCCTCCTTTGGGTCTGTGCTCATCTGTCTCTAAGATCACTCCTGATGGACCAGAGTAATGGGAGAGATAGGGATCTGAACTAATATCTAATGACTTAGTCTCCCATACATTGTTTCTGCTCCAGAATTATGGGAATTCTTTTGCTTCAGCAGGCAAATATGTTCAAGAGTATCCTGTATAAAAAAATATAAGAAAAAAAGGGGGGGGAAAATATTTTATCATAAGAGTTATTCCCCAGAAGCTCTCCATAGCTGATTTAGTCAGGGTCAAGGCAGAAAAGAGATGATGCCCTCACAAGAGGTTTGCTAGAGAGAATTGAATAATAGTAACTTAATAACTTAATACAGAAGTGTGGACAAAGTTAAAGAAAGCAAAAATAATCAAGAAGAGATGTAAAGGCACTCCAGGACTTAGAATAGTAGAAAGTTGTTAGTTCCTCCAGGACTGAAGGGTCAAAGTAGGAAGGGATTAGGGTAACCATAGTCTAGTGAGGTCTGGAGTAGTGGAGGGTGGGCTGTCTGAAAGGAACGGAACTTGTCAGGGAGGTATAAATACCCTTCTCTCTTTTTTTCACCCTCTAGTCTCCTCTGGATGCCTCCTGTTGATCAAACCCAGCTGGAAGCAGGAGAGCAATCTGTAATCTTTAGCCTCCAAAGGAAGAGAGTAGGGCAGAGATGGCCATGGAATGAAATGGGTTTTCCATTGGACAAATTATGAAAAAAGAATTGTTTGAGAATGAATATGGTTAACTCAACTCTATGCCCGAGGTCCCAAAAAGAGGGGAGTAGATGAGACTGGGAGTTAAGCAAGTAGAGATTACTAAAAAGATTGACCAGTGTGCTGGTTATGCTGGGTATTCTTTGTCCCTTTCTACCTACAGTCACATCTCTTACTGGTTGGTTAAAATTTTCATATCTCATATTACTAATGAGTTTGAGCATTTCTTCACATGCTTAAGGGATTTGGGGGCTTTCTTTTTATTAATTGCCTATTCCTGTCCTTTGCTCATTCTTATATTTTGTGTCCGTCTTTTTTAGGGATTTATAAGAGATCATTACATATTTTATATATTAGAGCCTTGTCAATTTTGGGCTCTTCTAATTTTCACTTTTTTTCTTCTCACAAAATTTCACCTCTAAATTCTATATACAGACTGCTATCAATAGACAGGTCTATGTGGACAACTCAAATTTAATATGTATAAATAACTTTTCCAATTTTCCCTGAAAATTACTCTTTGTTTTTATGTATACTATCTGGGTGAATCACCTATCACCCATATTGTAAAACTTAGAATAATCCTAGCCTTCTACTTCTTCCTTATTCCCACAGTACCATTAATCATTGAGTTCTGTCAGTAAAGCTACTTAAGTGTTTCCTGAACCATTGTTTCTTTCCCATCCCTGCTTTTATTTTCCTAGTTCAGGTTCTCATAATCTTTTGATTGAACTGTTGTAGTAATCAATTAACCAGTCTCCCTTCCTCCAGACCACCTCTTTTTCATTCATATTCTAGACCACCCCAAGCAGAAAGCCATACTTTTCCCTCCCTTGCTTAAAATCTGTTGGTAGCATCACATACCTGCACAATGAGATCTCATGTCTGGATTCTAAAGCATGCATAATTTCCTGATCAGGAACATTTCACTCCTGCCTATATTTTTTACCTAGATGTGTTGTGCTGAGAGACTCCAAATTCAGTGGCCTCTCACACTGCTGGGCCTTTGCACAAGCTGCTGTCTTTCCTTTGCCCTGCTCATCCCACATTGCCCTTCCTTATTTTTCAAGTTCAACTCAAGCATCACCTTCTTTGTAAGTCCTCTTTTGGTGTTGTGTTCTCTCCACTCCAAAGCACTGTGTGTGTAACTGGTCCTTCATAGATCACTTTATCACAAATGTCACAGGCATGGAAAACACATACTTGTCTATTTCCTAATGTCCAGTGAGCCCCGTGAAGGGCAGAGTTTTTAACCAATGCCTGGCACAGAAGAGTTCTCAATAAGCACTTCTTAAAGGAATGAGATTCTCCCTCCCCTTTTGGATACCTTTTGTTTGGAAGAAAAAAATAACTAGAATTCCACAGATCTAATCACAGAATTCTCAAAGTTAAGTACTGTGAACACTAACACACTTCTTTTGACTCTTATACAAAGTCAATGCTATCAACCGGTAGCACAGCAAGGTGTGTCTGAATGATAAGAAGAAAATAAATGATGTGTAAGTACACAGTCTTCTTTGGCTATAATAAGGCTGTGCCTGATTTATGGTTTTCATTTACATTTAGGTAAATTTGTAGTGAGTCGGGTTTTTAGTAATGACATGGGGGTATTGATTAAAACTTTATCAATGTGAGATAAAGGAAGCAAACACATAAAACCACATAAAACTCACCACAGCCTGAGCTTCAGCTCAGGATTATTTATTTCTTGCCCTAGTGGGTAGGATGAGGAATGGATTTTTTTCCCTAGGACATTCAAAGCGTGCCTTCTATTACTCTCCTGTGTGGTTTTTGTCTTCACTTACTGGAAAGGAGGCAAAAAATGATCGAAGCCCATTACATGGTGTTCTTAAGAGCTGATGTCTGATAAACACGATAACATGTATATTTAGAGGGCATTTATGAATTAATTGACTAAAGGAAAGGAAGAAATTGTTAGCATTTTAAGACTAGAAACTGCAAGGGCTTTGGAGAAGTTGGATAAACCATCTCTTGTTCAGTTGTTAAGAACCATCTTTAGTTTTTGCTATGAGAGTTGGCCAGAAAAACAATTTTGTGTAAGCATTAGGTGACCTGAGTTCCAAAATATGTAGTCATCATCACCCTCCCATGTGAACTGAAACACAAGCCATTTTTAGAAGTTGGCTTTCTCTTGCCTGCTACATTTGCAAGGACTCTTTGCCATTCTTTGGCTTCATCTCTAGAAAGGCATGGTCATTGCCAAGGGTGTTCAGCGTCTTATCCTCAGCCCTTCCACTTCTTGGCCCTCTTTGGTCTATGGCCGGTCACTTTGACCATTGGTGGACCCAGCTAGTACCAAAAGAAGCCCCTTCACACTGCTCAGGGTGATTAGGAATTAAAGACCATTTCAAGCAGGGAATTTTTTTCTTTTCTTTTCTTTCTTTCTTTCTCTCTCTCTCTCTCTCTCTCTCTCTCTCTTTAAGATTTTATTTATTAGGGGGAGAGAGAGTGCAGGAGATCATGAGCAGCAGGGAGGAGCAGAGGGAGAGAGAGAAACAGTCTTCCTGCTGCGTGTGGAGTCAGACATGGGACTTAGTTCCAGAATCCTGAGATCGTGACCTGTGAGCTGAAATCAGGAGTTGGACGCTTAACTGACTGAGCCACCCAGGCGCCCCTTGTCCCATTCATTTCTATAAAGAGGCATGAAGTAACTATATATCTTAATTATGGTGGTAGTTATACATACATCATTATATAAGTATACATGGGTCAAGACCCTTGGAACTCTACAATTGGTGAATGTTATTTTATGTAAATCAAATCCTGTTTATTTAAAAGCAAAAAAAGTACCTCTCTTGGCCTTCCTTTACGGTTGAGGTCAGAAATCAACTCTAGTTCTCAGTGTCAAGGCCGGCATTGAATAGACTGGCCAGGTTCGTGACTCGAGTGGCCTTGGGAATCTCTCTCTGCTGCTTTTCTCTCTGTGGTGATTTGTAAAATCAGTATACTACCTGCAATTCTTGTCCTCATTGCAAAAGACTCAACGAACAGTTAGAGTTGGAGGTTCTGAGATTTCAAGGTGATTAGCCAAATTTACTGGCATAGAAGATACAAGAAACATAGGATAACCCAGCTTCGTTCCGAGTCAGATGCTTTGCCAAGCTGCCAGCGAAATTTGGCACTTAACAATTATTTTAAATGAAGGGGGAAAATGATAAATCATCCTAGGCCTGAAGATTCTTTGGAGGAAAAATGCATGTCCTTTTTGTATGTGCTTTAGATTTTGAAATGAATTTTGTAACTCTAACCAAAAAGAAAATCAAGGTTTTCAAGTGGATTTTAACCCACAAGCTCAGAGGTTAGTGTTAAGCCGGGCCTGTTACAGTACTACCTAGATGGGTTGCTAAATATCCTCGATTTTACTTTCCCCATCAGACTAATGGAACAGTAGTATTTAAGAAAGATGCTTGGGGTGGAAGTTTTGTCAGCTCAGCCAAGGGTAAGGGAATAAATGCATTTTTATTTACAATGCAGTCTATCATTTACCTTGTTCAGTTTTTACCAAATCCTCAGAAATATTTGTCAGTTGACATTTTTCTTATCATTGACTTTTCTTATAAGAGTGAGAACATTTTTTTTTTAAGATTTTATTTATTTATTTGACAGAGATCACAAGTAGGCAGAGAGGCAGGAAGAGAGAGAGGAGGAAATAGATTCCCTGCTGAGCAGGGAGCGGGATGCAGGGCTCGATCCCAGGATGCTGAGATCATGACCTGAGCCGAAGGCAGAGGCTTTAACCCACTGAGCCACCCAGGAGCCCAAGAGAGAGAACATTTTGAAAGGTTAAGCAATTTGTTCAAGATCACCCATCAAGAAAGAAGCAGTGGGGGCTGGTATCAGACTGTCTAATTCCAAATCTAATAATTTCTTTACTGATCCTAATTGTTGAGAGTGGGAAGGCATTCTGATTGTACCTTCAGTGTAAGTCATTTGTGCGGGTTGGGGTGTGTGTGTATAGGAATATATATTGCCCAAAAAGTGGTTGATGACATCAGACAAGCATAATTGATTCCAACCCTAAGATATCCTGTAAATTTCAACCTTGAACATGACCACCGTTTAGTAAAGCTCTGAAAGAAGCAATCCCTGGCTTTAACTTAAGACTTCTAGGAAAATATTGAGTAGAGTTCAAGGTCAGGCTTGAATTTTCTACCCTTGCCTCTGGATCTGCTTGAAGCAGTAAGAGCAGCAGTGGCCACACGAGAAGACAGGGATCAGGTTCAACAGCTTTTCCCTGTTCCATTCTCTACAAAGTGGTTGAAGCAGATAAATTCCTTCTCTCTAAGAGTTTTTCATCTCAGACAGACAGAACTGATGACCAGAAACATAAAATATGCCGATTAGGGACAATGGGTTCTTTTAGTAAATAAAGTGTCAGGAGTTGGGTAGAAGATGTCTGTGCGTAGGAAAAACAGAAAGACAAGATATCTTGTCAGCCCCTGTCTACGTGCGGCTACAGGTGAAAGTAGAATCCAGCCATTCATTTTGCCCTTGATCAGGTTTCTGCCTGGGGTTTCAGTTTGTCATTTGGAATTCTGAATTCCTTTGGAGTCCTCAATTGATGAGTTGGTGCTTGCATTTAGTTAAGAATGCAAGATCTCTATCCAGGACTCACAGAGGGATTCTATCAGTCAGGATCTTTGTGCTGCAAATGAGAGAAAACTAGCCGAAGCAGGGCCTAAGTAATAAGGGGGATGTGTTGGCCCAAATGGATGAAAAAGGGGTAACGCAGGTGACAATCGCTCCAGCAGCTCAAATGATAACGTCCACTTGACCCGGATATTGCTGCCGCTCCTGCCTCAGGAGGCATCACTCTCATCCTTGGGCTCCCTGCCTCTGGCTCTTCAAGCCTTCCATTTGGGGGAACAAATATCTGCAGGATTCCAGACTTCTCATTCAAACAATCTTGTCTATGAGGATGACGAGTTTCTTTCTTTCTCCCCCCCACCCCACCATCTATGAGACAAAGCTTTTCCAGAAAGAAACAACCAAAAACATCCCCTTGAGTCTTGATTTTGTTTCGGGTCTGTACCATCTCTGACCCATTGACTCACCAGGGCCATAAAGGGGTAGGATAGACTGAAAGTTTTAAGCCCCTTCTCCCTTATTAGGTGGAGCTGGGAGGACTGTCAGTCTTTTCCAGACCAAATGACCAAGAATGGATACAGTTGTTCTCCAAAGCAAGATCTTTTTTTCTCCTTCCAGAAGGCAGAAGTGACTGCAGCA